>JALLOT010000503.1:0-19687 GCA_036939595.1 Thalassiosira livingstoniorum
GCAGACGGCCATGGTGGAGTTTTTTTTTGCTATGTCATAAGTCATAATCAAGCACGCCATGGCATCCGACGGCTCTATCGGAAGCCATGGCAGCTCATTTGAAGCTTTGATTGTTCAAATCAATCCAGAAGTATCAAATATGTCGGGGAGTGCTTGCTGCTCCCTTTGTACTGCGTAGCAATCGCCACAGGCATCGCGTTGATAACAGTGAGGCATCACGGTGGCTCACGATGGTGACGATGGCAACACTTTCGTTGACCATCTGTGAAGAACATTTTGCCTCGCTGCATGCGACAGCTAATGGACGACACGACAATAAACCTTTTATAAAATTTGGAACGATTCAAAAAGCGGAAATGGCATTCAAACCAGGGGGAGATGCCATTGTCGACAACGAATACGGAAAGCGTTGGCTACTTCAGCCTCGGGGCACCGATGGCTGGGAGCTGGCTCGAGCGTCCCAGCCAGTCCCGAGATTTAAACAAAACTAACGCAATTGTAAACAACACATAGTCTAGTATTTGTAACAGTTTTTACTAAAGTTAGAGTCTTTTAGGTGATGCTATTGCCAGTCCGTGCGCGGTTGGGATTTGACGTGGGTATGGTTTGGCCATGGTGAAGAAGGGTCAAAAAAAATTGCGTTCCTGATGAGTGATTGTCCCAGTAAAAATTGGTATGAAATGTACATACCGGGCCAGTATACCTGTAGAGGGTCGACATGCTAAATTTCAGTTTAGGGGCTATCTCTTCTAGCAGTTTGTTAGGGAAAATATAAATTGAGGCCAGCATACCTATACTGCTAGTACTACAATACCTACCAATTAACTAATGGCCCAATCAATTCATTGAAGGCTAATAACATACAGCATCAATATGTAGTGTGTGAAGAATGTATGTGGCAAGCTGTTTGAAGAATGGTGACCAGGAAAAGTGTCTAACCCCACAGCTTTGGCAGCCCTTGGCAATGATGCCATCACCCCCGCTGTGAATCTTCTGCCGAGGGCCAAGGGCTGGCTCTCAGGTGACAATTGAATAATTTATATTCATCTAAGAGCCACAACCAATGGCCCCATCCACCTACCCAACATGTCAGTCATCTATGACCAGTGGGGTTTGGTCAGATTTATCCCATGGTCAAGATGGTTGGTTGTTGTTTTCAGATGTCACAGTAAATGTTATTTTGATGATGCCACCATCATTCCCCATCATCTCAGGAGCATCTATGGTACCATGACATCCAAACTTTAATCCAATCCTCACGGCATTGCTCTTCTCAATCCAAGCATGAGCTGTTGTATTACCAAGGTGTTCACTTGCCTGTAAGATGCAAATATTGAATTTATTAAAATGAGAAAATGCAATTGAATTCAACTATAGGATGTAAATAAAAAGCGCAAGTAAAGAATGAATATTTGAAATTAAACTCAATGTCAAATTGTGATTGAACTAAAATATAGAATGCAAACATAAAATGCAAATGGAGAAGTTAAATAAGAAGTTAAATTCACTTAAAAAAATCAGATATTTTCAAATATAGAATGCAAGCATATAATTAAAAAAACAAATAAACAAAACAAAAATATAATTGAACTTCTTGCCAAAATTCAATTAATTGCAAGGAAAGAATGCAAATGATATGGGTTACCTGCAGGGTTACCCTATCCAGAAATACTAAATCAGATTAATTTTGGAGCTACAGAGCTTTTGAACACATGGTCTTGTACGCCGTGCAGGAGATTGCAGTTCTTCTTTGAAACAGTCACAAAGATGGGTTAATAATTCCACAATGATTTTCACTTCAGAATCAGTATGGCGTTCCTATCTGAATGAAAATATATGTTGTACATGGTATCATAGGGTGAGTGCAACACCTTGATTATCATGATGGAGGAGAGAAGAGATCATGCAAGAAGTAAGCATCGCAGTGCCATTGCCACGGAAGCACCATTGTAATCACCACAACAATTGCTGTTTTTATTATTATGTTTTCAGTATTTTGCATTTCACTATGCCAGGGATAAGCTGTCAAGTCAATTGAAGTGTTGTAGCAGTGGAGAGACTGCTATTGCACAACCGCACTGTGTCTGTAAATATGGAATGCTTGGATTTGCATTCCATTCATCTACAATCCAAAGGATTGAAACAAATAAAGGGTGGCTCATTCATTTCAAATGTCAAATGAAAATGGAATCCACAACAAAAAAACAATCTGGAATTGCATGGTTTTGCAATGCAGGAGCAAAGCCATGTCAATACAGACCATTTTTGTTTTGGTTTCCATTTTCATTTGACATTTGTCTTCTGTGACAATTGAAGCAACATAATATTGGAACAAAAGCAAAAGAGTGTTGCTCCTTTGAGTTCCATTGCAACTTCATTTGCAACTTCTTGAATTCAAAGGCATTGTACCTTGGAATTCTTTCTTTGTGGTGCCAGTCGCATAAGATCCAAAGGATCTCATCGGAGATGGCAGGACCTACTTTACGCTTGCATCATTTTCATTGATGTTTGCATACAAAATAATTGAATAAAATTGAAAGTTTTCACTACGAAATTGCTCTTCTAATATGGTTTCTTTGTTGCCATCTCAGGGACAGCAGAAACAAAGGCAGCCCATGGGCCACAGGGCAACATTGTTGAAAGTTAATGCTCTTGTTAATGGTAATGCAATAATGGTATCTTGCTCTTCCAAAAACAAAAAATTAGTTAATTAACTCTACAGCTATGTGCTAGTGGTGGAAATGGTTAACAAGTGCCCTGTTAGTTTCAAGCACTAGAAACTAGAGGTGTGATAGCTGGTGTTATGTTGTGCATTTGTTCTGGTTTCTGATTGTTGATTGTGGAATAAAAAAATATTTTTGTTGCATGCAAAGATTTTCGAACAAAAGTAATCCAAATGTGAAAGCTTGACAAATCAGAACTTATACCAACATCTGTAATCTTTTTGGTTTACTGTCTCAAAATTTGGCAGTGCTCAACAAAACAACCAATAATTCCATTTTTTTAAGGTAGATACATTGGGTAATTCATGTAATAAAATTGATTTTTTTAAATCAAGACTTTCATTTGGCTGTCTGTAGGGTCAGCCTATTAGAAATTGTGAATCCAATCAATTTTGGAGCTACAGCCAATTTGAATACATGTTTAGTATTGCTGCGAAGAGTAGATCACAGCTCTAGCAGCATGTGGATAAGCTGATTTTTGATATTTGTGAAGTTGCAATTTTACATAGGAACTGGTATGCTTTCTACGGGAGTCACACAGGAAGCATATGCATCCTTCCTAGTAGGAAGGATTTGCACGGCTGGTGGCAAGCTTATCATTCAGTGACTGAGCAACAACAACAAACATGAACAAACAATTGAAAACAGAAAACAACAAATGTCAACAGAGCCAGCACATTAAATAATGTACAACACGTGAAAGGCAAGGCCAAAAGCTGACCTTCATTTGGGTTTGGTGGTAAGTGTCTCCTTTAATTTGTTGCCATCATGGTAATGTATTGTTTCTAATGCTTGGAATGCTTTGAACGCTTCAAATGCTTCGAACGCTTCAAACACTTTGAACGCATTGAATGGTGAATGCTTTGACCTCTTCAAATGTGTTGCATGTTCTAAGCAGTAAGCATTGCAAAATACAGGGAATGACTTGTTTACTTGGTGTTGTATGTGAGGTAAGTTTTTTGTTGATTGTTGTTTCATTCAATTTTCTTTTAGTATACAAACCCTCTGACTTTTTGCTTCAATCAGAATGAAGTCTGCAGAACAACATATCAGGAATTTTGACAGAGGAGAGATGTCCATAGCTGGCTGTGTTGTTGGTTTCATGGTCTGACATAAAGCATCATTTGATGCTTCCATCGTAAGAAGCATAGCAATTGTTTGCTCCTACAATGCTGAGAGCGTACCTCCCCTCTTAAGAGATTTCATCAGGGGCAAAAAGGAAAGCAATCATGCATACAAGAATTCATTGGTGTTACCACGGGTCCAAAGAGGTCCAAGGTAAGTACTTCCAATTGTATGCTGTTCTTTTTGCTTTCCATCTTCACATAGTAACTGTCATTTTGTTGTCTGTTGAAAAAGCACAAAGGACAATGTGTCCTAGGATTTTATTTCAATCACGCTGATGGACTAACTCAACTTGTTGATTGTGCGTGCCGCTGGTGACTCAATGGCAGCACTACTTTTTGTAGGTTGCGATTCTATCAATCCCAGCCCACATGAGGGGAAAATGATCCATACGCCATCACTTTTTTCTTCTCACGTAGGTTTACCTTCTAATTAATTGTCTTGTGTTGATCTAGTGGCACATTGAAGTGTTATTGTAATATAAAACAAAAATGTAATTAGTACTCAATAACATTCACTGACTAGGAGCATTAAAGAGGTTAGTAGCAATAGAATTGAACCTAGCTAGACTTTGATAATAATTGTAATTTTTCCATAAAAGTACTACATTATAATACAAATCAAAGCACTAATCATAGCTTCACCTAGTGCTGTCACATGTCCCAAAAAAATATGTAGATACCATAGGTACATTCCCTGTTGTAGCACCATGACATGGTGATAATTAAACAATTTAATATTCAGATAATCCACACTAGATATCCTTTCTCAGCATGATAAGAGGATCACATTGCATACCACCACCTTGTTAATTTTCCCAATATTGATGGGATTCACCAAAATGGCCTTTTTGTGATAGGCTGACCCCACAGACAACCATCCAAACTGCATTCTATATTCTTTCTCTACACATCATGGAGATATCAACAAGTATAATGTTGGTGTAGAAGATGTCACTATTGGCCTGATTCAGAATTTTGGCCCTTTCTTGGATAGGGTAACCCTGCAGGTAACCTATGAAAATGTGAAATACAAAAGTAAAGTCAAATTCATTAAATAATATATAGAATGCAAGCAAGGGAAAAAATAAATGTCACTGCAAAAATTCAAATTAATTCAATTGTAGAATACAGTTATGAAATGCAAATATCAAATGTAAAAATAAAATAAAAATATAGATTCAAAAATTCAATTAAATGTAAGTAAAGAATGGGGGTATAAAAATCAAATATAGAATGCAAAAAATAAAATGAAAATCACAGAAAAAAATCATTTTAATGAAATTGTTATTTGAAAATTGCAAATAGATATGGGTTTCTGAAAAAAATCCTTGCCAGTCATTTTTTAGCTATTTTTCTTAGTACTGCAAAGAAATCTTTTATTGCTAAGTAATTGAAAGCAAATAGCTAGAGATATTCAACTCCTTAAAGTGGCATTGTTCAATTTTTATCACACAAGATGGAGGAAAAGCAAGAATTGCCATGCCAATTTGAGCTAAGAGATAAAACCCTTGAATCAACACATTCTAATAGTTATGATGTGTATTCTGGTCCAAGAGTTGCAAACAGTGTCCTATGCACAAAGAAATCATACACAGAAACACACAGCAATCCAAAAAATCATTGTTCAAAATGAGCATGTGGAAAAACACAAAGTCAGCTGCTGCTGCTGTCATTGCCATATTTGTCTCTCTCCTCCCACCCTACCCAAGACTCCTCTTCTTCTGATCTCTCACCCTTATTACTGGAAGCCACTATATGTGTCTGCAATTCTATTGCAGTAAAATATTCACATCTTCTCTACCATTACTCTGACTAGTGATTACATTCCATGCAAAGCATCAGAAAGTGTCCGCAAAAAGCAAAACATACTATCTATGCTGCTGGCTGCCAGCAGACAGATGTGACCCCTTCAATGCCCCTGTTGTACTCTGCTTTGCCTCCTCCTTGCTTTATTATTTGGCTGATTGTTAAGGTAAAAATTCACTTACTTGATTTATTGAATTTTTGAGATGATGCTTTCACTGTGACTCCCTGCTTTGCACATCATGACAACAAATGCCCCTTCTTCATCACCACTTGACACTTGATAGCAACAACAGGGGTTGTGGTGCCATGGTGTGGGGTGTGGGGTAATGGTGCTAATCAAGCATTCAAGACTTCCTTGGTTTGACGTCCCTATCTGTCGCATGCAAAGATTTTCGAACAAAAGTAATCCAAATGTGAAATCTTGACAAATCAGAACTTATACCAACATCTGTAATCTTTTTGGTTTACTGTCTCAAAATTTGGCAGTGCTCAACAAAACAACCAATAATTCCATTTTTTTAAGGTAGATACATTGGGTAATTCATGTAATAAAATTGATTTTTTTAAATCAAGACTTTCATTTGGCTGTCTGTAGGGTCAGCCTATTAGAAATTGTGAATCCAATCAATTTTGGAGCTACAGCCAATTTGAATACATGTTTAGTATTGCTGCGAAGAGTAGATCACAGCTCTAGCAGCATGTGGATAAGCTGATTTTTGATATTTGTGAAGTTGCAATTTTACATAGGAACTGGTATGCTTTCTACGGGAGTCACACAGGAAGCATATGCATCCTTCCTAGTAGGAAGGATTTGCACGGCTGGTGGCAAGCTTATCATTCAGTGACTGAGCAACAACAACAAACATGAACAAACAATTGAAAACAGAAAACAACAAATGTCAACAGAGCCAGCACATTAAATAATGTACAACACGTGAAAGGCAAGGCCAAAAGCTGACCTTCATTTGGGTTTGGTGGTAAGTGTCTCCTTTAATTTGTTGCCATCATGGTAATGTATTGTTTCTAATGCTTGGAATGCTTTGAACGCTTCAAATGCTTCGAACGCTTCAAACACTTTGAACGCATTGAATGGTGAATGCTTTGACCTCTTCAAATGTGTTGCATGTTCTAAGCAGTAAGCATTGCAAAATACAGGGAATGACTTGTTTACTTGGTGTTGTATGTGAGGTAAGTTTTTTGTTGATTGTTGTTTCATTCAATTTTCTTTTAGTATACAAACCCTCTGACTTTTTGCTTCAATCAGAATGAAGTCTGCAGAACAACATATCAGGAATTTTGACAGAGGAGAGATGTCCATAGCTGGCTGTGTTGTTGGTTTCATGGTCTGACATAAAGCATCATTTGATGCTTCCATCGTAAGAAGCATAGCAATTGTTTGCTCCTACAATGCTGAGAGCGTACCTCCCCTCTTAAGAGATTTCATCAGGGGCAAAAAGGAAAGCAATCATGCATACAAGAATTCATTGGTGTTACCACGGGTCCAAAGAGGTCCAAGGTAAGTACTTCCAATTGTATGCTGTTCTTTTTGCTTTCCATCTTCACATAGTAACTGTCATTTTGTTGTCTGTTGAAAAAGCACAAAGGACAATGTGTCCTAGGATTTTATTTCAATCACGCTGATGGACTAACTCAACTTGTTGATTGTGCGTGCCGCTGGTGACTCAATGGCAGCACTACTTTTTGTAGGTTGCGATTCTATCAATCCCAGCCCACATGAGGGGAAAATGATCCATACGCCATCACTTTTTTCTTCTCACGTAGGTTTACCTTCTAATTAATTGTCTTGTGTTGATCTAGTGGCACATTGAAGTGTTATTGTAATATAAAACAAAAATGTAATTAGTACTCAATAACATTCACTGACTAGGAGCATTAAAGAGGTTAGTAGCAATAGAATTGAACCTAGCTAGACTTTGATAATAATTGTAATTTTTCCATAAAAGTACTACATTATAATACAAATCAAAGCACTAATCATAGCTTCACCTAGTGCTGTCACATGTCCCAAAAAAATATGTAGATACCATAGGTACATTCCCTGTTGTAGCACCATGACATGGTGATAATTAAACAATTTAATATTCAGATAATCCACACTAGATATCCTTTCTCAGCATGATAAGAGGATCACATTGCATACCACCACCTTGTTAATTTTCCCAATATTGATGGGATTCACCAAAATGGCCTTTTTGTGATAGGCTGACCCCACAGACAACCATCCAAACTGCATTCTATATTCTTTCTCTACACATCATGGAGATATCAACAAGTATAATGTTGGTGTAGAAGATGTCAAAATTGGCCTGATTCAGTATTTTGGCCCTTTCTTGGATAGGGTAACCTTGCAGGTAACCTAAAAAGGACAAAAAACTTGTTTTTATTTAGTTGAGTATAACGTTTTTTTTTATTTTTTTAATCTTTTCATCAAATTAGGAAGAAATGAATAAAAAAACATAATTAATAGTATCAAGTGAGGTAAGCATATAGGAGTCCAGATATTACAGTAGCAGTATTATGTACTGCTACTAATAATACTCTTAGTACATAGTAAGTATGTAGGTGTCAGTCCTTTTTAGATAATGTTAATACAAGTAAATAAAATGCTAATTGCTCATGTGATATGACCATTTAGTTGACAGCTTTCTGTCATTGGAGTTTTTACCAAAATAATACAAGACATGCCTAACCATGCAAGATTTTTTTACATTCAATTCCTACTTGGACAATTTTTTAAATAATTTTTGTATTCCAAAACCATACCAAAATTTTCTTTTGGGCACGTATGAATAATTTTCTACGCGATTGAACATGGAAATGTGTCATGTGATACAGAAGATGAAAATAATGATACTAATAATAGGGGTAATACTTACTTAGTGTGTTGCTATGTGAATGATAATAAAGCGGTTCTCCAAAAAATAGCCTGGCCACTATTCAGCACTAGAATGTTTGTGCCATGGCACAGGAGACAGGAGTGACTCAGGAATCACTGTGTTATTCCTGTGTTATTTTTGTGCCATTCTTGTGATTTTTGTGCCATGAAAAAATCTTTTGCCATGTAAGCATGGCACAAAGATTGTGTGTACCAACATTTCAAATTACAGAAAAGAATAGTCACCTCAATAACTTGAGTCTTAATTGTGAAAAAAATGGTACGTGAAAGAAAAGGTTTTAGAGATGAAAAATGCTCAAAACAACAAAATCACCAAAATTTGTTCCTGGCTTTTTGGCTTGACTTACTGGCAATAAATTGTGACCGTGTAACAAAATTTTTCCACCAAGCTGGACCAAACCTAACAGACAAAAAGGAATATCAACTCTCGTGTACTATCTCTGATCCAATGATAAATATCCTGGTTGGTTTTGTCTGACTGATTACTTCTTCCAGCTTTCAAATACTGACTTAACCTGACAAAAACCTGGCTTATTATTCAAATTCCACATCATCACAATTTTTTCTTTTTGTAAAATTTAGCATTAAAAATGCATTCACAGCAAATGTAGGCTGACAATGGAATTAAAAGAATCCCCACAAAAAGTTACAGCATCTACTTTAGCATGAACATTGAACTGCATCAACAATACTCAATAACAATCATATCAAAGTATTACCCACAACCATATGCAGCACTAACTTGGCTGGTTGTTGCAGGGGAGCTGTGTGCAGAAAACTCTGATTTTCAGTAATTTTTAATCATAATCAATATCAACATCAATTCCACCACTGCCCTAAAGTTACTGAAACTTTTATTGATGCCTCCTTCACAATATCTTTCTTCCCTTCCCACACCTCTATTTCTAACTCCACCCTACACATCCATTAGGTGTCATTACTATTACTATCTGGTTGTTGGGTTATTTGAGTGGTCACTTGCTTGTTTGAGTTTGATTTATTGGAACATCCTACCCAGATACATCTTTTCTTAAGATTTTCCTACTGACCTCACTTGTGGTTACCTTCTGACCTTGATTATATCCCTAACATCTTTCTTTTTAATCATGGGGTGAATTGCATCATGTCAAAGGTTGACACCCACCAATCAAAGCTGAGGAGGTCATAGGCAGATAGATTGATATAATTGTAGTTTGGATTTTTAATTTCTTCAAGGTAGGACTCATCAAAATGACATCTATGATGAATTTGTTAACACCAAGATCAGCTGCAGCATAGGTTTAATAATTTTTGATGCACTGTTCATGGACAGCTCCACATTCCTTGCATTCTCTTTCAGATACAAACACATCAATTGTTTTGTCATACAGTTGTGGGTTGACAGGGCATTGAAAAATATGAACAACATCATTGTGGTACTCATCATAATCCATGAGGAGTCCAAGTAAGCATCTTTGCCCACCTCCAAAGTTTGAGGGGATGTTGAGTAGTATCTTCCTGGGCTGCTTCTCAAGTGCCTTGACCTTGACATTGCCTGCTGTCAGTTCACCAATGCTGGTTGGATATGCTGCCCTGGCTTCCTTTATGAGGGTTGTGACCAGATCAGAGACTGGGGTCATGTTTGGTAGAAGTGGTGTTGTGGTGTAGAGGGCCGGTTGTAGTAGATGCTTGTCTCTTTATTTCCATAATAGCCAGCTATTAAAGAGCTCATGATAAGGTACAACTTAGCTGGCTATTTTATGGCCCTTATTGAAACTGACTACACTAACTGGGGTCAATCCAAGGTGGGAAATGCAAGATCAACATCTTCATTTTTGGATCAAAAGTGTCATTGTATCATTTTTGGAATAAGCTCAAAAATTTGGAATGAGAAACAAATATTTTTTCATAGCACCTCTAGAAGTACAGATGTAATGTGATGGCTAGGGAATCCAGCAGCTACCTAGTTGTTTAATATCCTGGCCCACAGTAGTCTCATCAAAGAGTGCTGAAAACCTCCCCTTCATTAGCAAAGATGGCATCTTTACATTCTCAATAGCTTTCTTCTTCTGAGTGCTGTCAAACTAATCATCACAACAGATCTATCCTCTAGTTTCACTCTAGTATTTGTCTCTTCATCCTCATCTCCTTGGTTCAGCTAGGTTGTGATGGTTGCTGTTCTCTCCCCCTCAATTTCTGATATCACCTACCAATTAGTTCACTTTAATGTCCATCCACTTTTGCACAAGGATGGGGTGCTATCCAAGCCTCACCCCCAATTTATGTACCACTTCTTTTTGTGATTGAATGCCTTGTAGCACTGTGCTTTGGACATTTTCCTGGTTTAGGAGAATTTTAAGAAATTTTAAATCTCAGTCTCTGGTTCATCACACAGATTTTTTTGCTCCTCGAAGTTATAAACCAACTCTTTCATTGCCTTCCTTAAAACAAAAACATTGGTGTCTATCCATTTGTTTGATCTCTTTTAGAGCCTCCAAATTTTGGTGAAAGTTGTGTGAACACTGCCCAATAATCAGTCCATACACCTTGTGAGTGGGTGTTGTAACTCTTTTCCTTCTCCACAAACTTGCCAGTATTTTTCACAATGATGATAAAACAGAATTTGTAAAGTACATTTAGTTGATCCCTGTGGAAGACAAGTGTTTCCACTCTTCCTCAATTGCATTCACTGTATTAATGGACTAATCTTCTTCACAAGATCTTATTGGCACATAGTTATCTGAATCCACTGGTGCCACTGGCATTGGGATTGGGGTACTCTTTTTTTTCCTTCAAAAAGCAATTACTACCCCTTCCCCACATGTCCTTTTTGTTATGCCTTATGTAGGATATCACTTCTTTCATGGTTTTTCTATGAGCTTGACATGCTGCAGATTGCCAATGTCAAATATGTGGCAATAGGTTGGAGTTTTCATCAGTCCTCCCCTTGAATGCCAGGGTGCTGTTGTATCTGGCATTTTTCCCAATGCTGCCACCTTTGCTTCTGCTTCCAAATCTATGGTCACCCACTAGGTCTGCATCTCTACCACTGAGCACTTGGTGATTTCCCACCATGATACTAGCTTATTTGCCTTAATACTTGCTGTCTAAGTGGTTTCAACTAGTTTTGTGTTGACAAAACTGGTGTTCCACTGGCATTCTAAATCTCTAAAATACCATTGTTCAATCACTACTACGGTAATTGTTTAGGACTAGACAAGACTAATTTATGAGATAAGTGTTGTTGCATACGTCAAAATCAAAAATAGGAAGCTACCTTAAGCTTCCACTAACATAAACACACAATTAGCTGCAGCTGCAAGCTCAGGATCCTACACTCAGAAGAAAACAATACATAATAGGAGTAATTTTTATGTCCTCCAACATCCAACTGCCAACAGCCAATGACTAAAGAAATAGTAACCAGTGACTGGCGCTTCACAATTTGAGGGAAAAATACTTTTGAAGTGGGCACTGTACATGCGTGGGAATGGGAAGTGGGCAGTACATCAAAATTAAATTTATTATCTTTGTAGGTAGAAAATATGTTAGTACTAATCATAAATAAAAATATTGTAGGCACGCCCTTGTGTCCTCTAATTGAAAACCACTACCAGCAACCAGTGTACATGAAATATTAAATAGTTTTTGGTATGAGCTACTGACAGAGTCAAATATACTAATTCTGACATTGAAAAGGTATCCTTGATGCATCACAATCTGTCAAAACAGTATCTTACCTTCTTCCAAGGGTTTTTTTGTGATGTCACATTGCTTGTGAGAACAAACAACAAAAAGGCAAGCCCAAATGCCACACAAAAGCCACATTATCAACAAAATTCCAATTTCACCATTTTCAATTAACCCAACATCCTTCACAAAAACAGCCACAGCTGTATCAAATCTTTATTTCATGAAGCCCCATTGCAGTATAGTCTTCATAAATGCATAAAGAACATAAGTTTCAAATGGTGCTTTGTGACTCTGTAATCTGGCTTATCTGTGACCTACCTTCTAAGCAAGATCAGCTGACAACAGAGTGAAGAGCTAGCATTTGGCTAGTAAAATTCAGTTTAGTTTTATGCTTAGATGACAATAATATGATTTGTTTTTTGAGCCACTGAGGAAACTCAATTGATCTCTACTTTTGATCTTGCAATCTCTCACATTCACTGTGGTGGGCTTCACTCGCCCTCAATCCAGGCTCCCATCTACCTTCCATAGACTTCTGGGCAACTCATCACTGTTTGACGGAAAACATAGCCAATAATTCCATCTACACTGTGCTGCCATGTCCCATCTAAGTCCAAGTGCAGGTTTTGTTACGGGGATCAATTTCCCATTACAAGATAAAGCCCAACATCTTCCAACCTCTATGCAACTCGCCAATGTATTCCCTTGCACGGCCTTTCTCCAACTCTTCATTCAGTGTTGACAAAATTGTTTGTTTGCAGCACCTTCTCAAAATTTGAACAAGACTATCAATTGCTATTTCCATCGACCCAACAAACACGCTGTTTGATCCATATTGTGACTTTGCCACTCAATTAACTGGAAGGTCACCAGAAAAATCATTGCATATTGGATTCACTTTAAGCACCAATTGCTGAAAGACAGAGGAAGCAGAGTGCCAAGGATGGCTGGATGGAACCCTCATGAGAGCACACAATTGGCACCAGATAGGATGCTCTTGCAACGTGGCACAAACAATGCTGCAGCAACAACAACACAGGAAGAACCAATCACCAACAGTTTAACACAGTCACATCCCTGGTAATATGTTCAAGAGGTGACTGGAATTGGCAAGGAAATTTAGACAACATGTATGTATCTTGATTGCCACCTGCAAAGACAGGATAACACCAAAGCACGGGACACAGAAACACAATGAAGAAAACCTGCACTCCCTTTTTCAATCTTGTTCAGTATTCAGTAGATTGGCATGGGCCGTGGGCTCAATGAAAAAACACAACAATCCATAAGTTTCATTTTCAACTATTCTAGTATTATTATTAATGCCTAAAAATGGAAAATAACCATGATAATTAATTAGATTTTTAACTGAACATCCAAAACTTTAAGTTATGTGTAAAATCTTTTGGGACTGAGCTTTGAGACCTGATTCATATTGTCAACAACCAAGCCATCACATCAAGACAGCTCCACCCCTGGAAACAGAGGCTTTGAATGGGAAGTCCAATGGCATGGAATGCATGCAGCCATAACTTGAATTTGTCAGTGGCACTACTTACTATTTCTATTCATATCAATATTTGTAAAGGGCAACTTAGCAAAAAGAGTCACTAGTAACAGTGGCTAACACATGTGTCTCATCATTAACGATTTTGAAAGGCCATGATGAAGTGCTTGTTTGGTCATTGTTGTGGGCCCTGGCAGCATGACAGCTCACTCTTGCTATTTTGTTGCTTTGCTCTTGCCATTTGGTTGTTTTTGTTGGATGCTTGACAACAATCTGGTGATATGATGCTTATTCCTATGTAGATATTTATATTGACAACATTCCATATTTTTCCGTTTCTTCTATGACTGTAAACAGTAGTTTTTCGACACTATTGTAGATAAGTACGTAAGACTACGTAAGTAGCTTTTGTACCCAAGAAAATTTTCTACATCCCTCAAAAAATAATGCGTGCTTGTGAGTGACCGTTGGCCGTTGACCTTCATGATTTTGCCCAACGTCTAAATGAAGAGGAATCCGCCCCCGGCCTTCAGCACCAGCCCCTTCGACACCGACCCTCAACACCTTCATTTTCATGTCACCATTTCTTTTGAATTTCGATGGGTCGCGGTGACTTGTGGCGTGGGAATGTGTGGAGTCAGTGGTGTGGGGCTGCGTGGAGCGTGGAGTCAGTGTGGGATGGGATAGGATGGGGTCATTCGTCATTTTTTGTCATTTCAAGTCTCGGCTTTTTGTCAAGCGAAGAAACAAATCCCATCAGAAACCATCAACCTTCGAAACATCTCAATGCTCTTTATTCGGGCGGCGCAACGAAGCAGAAGCGGAAGCAACAAGGAACCAGTCGGATAGTTGCTTTGCAAATTATATTTCAAGTACTTACTGCGTTGAATTCTATTGCCACCATTGGTATTTTCCGCATGTTAATTCCTTGGAACTGCTTCAAGTCGGATATTCCAGGGGTGAAAATATCGGAAGAGAATTTTTTCTTTGTGTTTAACGAGTTGGTGGCGATCTAAAAATGACTTGTCCTACGCTTTGTTTTATCTTTGCCGAGGTCTTGTAAGTCTTTGTCATTCTGGTTGGGGAAGTGATTTGAACTGCAGGTCATTTAGAGGGCAGGAGGCAGGAGAATTAAAGAATCAAATTCAGATGATAAAACGAGGGGGAACATTTAGTATCAATCAATATTATTTTTGATGTTGACGGATTTGTTTTTCTGTCTCGGGAAGAGTTTCGACTTCGTTGTTAAAAAAAGAATCCAATAATCCATCGTGATGAGGAGAGAAGAGAGTGCGTCTTTGTTTTTATTTCTTTGTTTGCCGTGAATGTGAGTTTGCTGATATTTTTTTCGAATGCCACTGTAACATGGTCTGTACTTGATTTTTATTTATGGTTTAATCTTTTTTCTCGAACTTTATTTTGAAGGATGGAAGTCCAGTTGAATTGGGCTGAATGTTTAAAATTTTTGGACTCTAATCGGTCCTCGGTCTGTTGGGGATTGTTTACGCATTTTAGGAGCAATTGGATGACTGATATGTATTTTTGTTGACCGTTTTTCGTCGGCGTACGTTTTTTGGGTCAGGGGTTACTCTTGTAGGTAACACGGGTTTAGCCGTGCTAACTGTTTTGGAAGACAGATGTGGCAAATGTTTCATTTGTGTTGAAAAGTGTAAGTAAATTTATTTGTTATCAAGTATTCTTGACTGTTTGTTCGATTATGCTGCCGGGGGCAACTGCTTCAATTTTCGGTCCTTGTCAATTTTAAATGCTCACACATGTTCTTCTCAATCTGCAGTCTTCGTCGAATTAGTTCGTTTGAGTTTCTTCCAACATGTGCGGTGTCTCTGTGTCATGTGCATCAGTTGGATTATGGTGTATTTTTCTTCCTGGCAACTTCCTCTCACAATCATTGCCGTAGTCAGCTGGTACCTCGTCTACCTCCGACAGCACAAAAAACAACTTTCTTTGCCTACATTTGAAAAGGCACAACTTGTCTCTATCGAATATCACAACTTTGTTTCTACTGGATATCTCCTAAACGGCTGTTTTATTATTCAAGAAATCAGTAGACCTCAACGTGCCACTGACTCGAGGCCTTCAAACCCTTGATCCATTCTTCATAATCGATTCCCTTGCTCTTACACACTTCGGCAAGCATATCCTCGATTCCAGGCATCATGCCCTTGAGACCACAGAAATACATCTGTGCGCCTTTGTCCAACTTTGCAAAAATCTCATCAGCATACTGTTCAATTTTGTCTTCAATGTTCACATTTTCTTCCTGAGAAAGCGCATAGTCAAGACGAAAATTGTCAGGGAAGCGGGCCTTGGCTTCTTGGAACTCATCATCGTAAAGAAGGGCGTCAGAGTTGGCAACACCTAGGAAAAGCCAGGCTTGTCCTTTGTAAACCTCAGCGTAAGGAGTTTCCTCAAAGAAAAGACGACGGACGAATCCACGGAAGGGGGCGATACCCGTTCCGGTGGCAACCATGATGTGGTCCGTGTTAGAGTCCTCCTCATGCATGAGCATCACCTTTCCAGCAGGTCCAGTCATCTTTACCTCCTCACCGGGTTGAGCGTCGCATAAGAAATTGGAGGAGACTCCTACGTCTTCTGGCTCCTCATCGGGGAGATCGGTGTCCCAGTTTGTGCCACAGTCGACACAAAGAGAACCGGTCATTCCCACCATATCATCGCCATAACGAGTGGAAGCGAGGGGGTAATAAACGGGTTTGTGCGGCTTTCCATTTTTGCGGGTGCCTGGTGGAATGATACCCCAGGATTGGCCCTCCCAGTAGGGGAAGTCGCCGCCGTGGTCTATGATGATGTGGTGAATCTCTTGCAGGGGGGGTATAGAGCCGACAATTTGCTTGTTGGAGACGACGATTCCTACGAAGGGGTCTTGTTTCTTGTAAATATTAAGGGGTACTGCGGAGCGATCCCAGTAGGGTTCCGCCTCCAGAAAATCTTGTGCAGAAAGGGCGAGATTTATTGACGGTAAGAGAGTTGCCGCGAACACTATGTGGTTGCAGATATTACGATTCATTCTCATTGTTTTCAACAATTTTGTTTGTGCGTATGTTGTCATAAGGGGAGATATTATTTGAAGTTCTAATACACTTTGCAATTGTGTCTTCTACAAAACGTTATCCTGCTGCATACAGCACGGCCAATACTACTATTTTGTCCATCAAACAGCAGGAAGAGATTAGTAGTGTTGCTTGCTGATCTTTTGTTTGGATGAGAAGGCAATTCAAAATCTTAGAGAACTCACAACAATAAACCCAAATCAGACGTCTCACATGCAAGACTCACTTCAGCCTTCTCTTCCTTCCGACTCACCTCCTTTTTGTAAAACAAAATGTGAAAGCTCAATAAAGCGAAAATAGAAAACTTTATTTCATTAAATCTATTCTGCTAAACACTTTGTATTTACCTGCAGACACTTTTTCCAAAAGTTCGTGGTCCCACCTTTCGCAATATTTCGCTTCTAATAACATTAAAACGAACAGAAGTAATTCAAAACACACCATTGCGCTGTGTCCCAACTGCAATGTCACCAGCAGTCATCTTTCGAGCTCTACAACTCTGATTTCTTCGGCTGTCACTTCAGACAAATAATATTCATCAGAACTCAGAAGTGCTTCCATTGAGAGCTTCCTCAATTGTTTCCGCGACATCATTCCCTTTCAACACTATCTTTCCAAGTAGGGAAGGCTTTTCGTTGGGCCCTTCTCCCATCAAATCCCAGAACCTGACAAATGTGACATAAATTTCATTCTCATCCTCGCCAAATGCTGCAGTTGTAGCGATTTCTCCTTCGTAACTATGGTCTAAATCAATTGTTCCTACAACACGAGCGCTTGCCCAGTCGTCATCACTTTCTTGGAGAACATACATAGTTTTTTCAGTAGTCGCGAAGATGCGCCCACGCGAATCAATCAACATTCCATCGACAACGCCAAATTCGCCTTCGGTTTCAATTTTTGTTGCTCCGTTTGTATGCAAATCAATTTTAATCAGACTCATTGTGGCAGAGTTTCCCACAATAAGGAATCCTCTCTGGTCGTAAACCAACCCATTAGCACCTACTGGAAACTTTTCATCTGCCCACTTCAGCAATGGATCGCTTGAGATTTCCTCCATGACGCCATTCTCCACTTTGAACACACGACCATTGTACGAATCGGTCATGTAGGCAATGCCATCTGGAGTGAAAACAATGTCACTGCCCTGGCCACATCCTGATTCGCCATTTGTACAAGGAAAATAAATTGTTCCTGATGGAATAGTGGCTTCAGCAGTTTCCGGCTCCGTCACTGCGAGATCGTACACAGAATAACCGCCATTATCATTAGCCGGAAAATTTGTTATCATGGCATGCACGCGACCGTTGTTATCAACCTTCAATCCTACTCCGCTCGGATTTCCACTGGGTGGTGCGTATGTAGTTTTCAGTGCCATGTTATTGCTTACATCAAGGGCAGCAATAGTGTTAGAAAGAACTGAGCTAAGAAGAACCCGCTGATTGGCCTTGTCGTAGGCAATGCCCTCGGGATAGGCTTGTGGAACACGCCATGTTTGGGTCATTTGGCCTATGCTCTCCGCGCCAAACGGTTCGTCGGTGACAGCTGCATTTCCAGTGACACGACTCAGTAAAATAACTAGCGCAAGAGATCTTATCATCATCATTATTTTCTTTCAAATATCTGTGTTGGAGCAAAAGGAGGAAATATAATGTTCACATCAGCAGAACTTGAAACCTAAACAGAAAAACAAAAAGAGCTTGGGTATAGAGCTGCACCTCATGCCACAACATTCAATATAGAAAAAATATTACGTCTTCAGAATTCAACAATATTCCACGGCAATAATTCAGCCGAAAAAAAAAAACAACATTTCAGCGCATCCANCAACATTTCAGCGCATCCAATGCCACCTTTGATCTTTTCAATTCGCGAATCACACTATAAAGAAAAATCTAATTCACTGTGGTGTCGAACGAATAATGTTCGGTTGACTAAATAAAGGAATGCTGCAACGAATTACAAATCTGGCACATTTACTTACTTTGTATTTTAGTTTGACACTTTTTTATGGGAATACAAAAATGGAACATTGAAATGCAAAGGACCATCAACCTCTATTTACTTAATTAGTAAGTATGATTGCAGAAACGGCTGAATATGGCAGAATCTGCCATAAATCCTGCAAGGTCCTGCATGCAAGGAGCGAGTGTCATATTGTGCCAATTGTTTAACAAGGGGATAGTATTGCCCACCGAGGGAAGATGAATGATTGTATTGTACTCACTGTTAGGTAGGAGTACTTCTTAGGAATAGCATTAGTCGTAGCGAGAGCGGAGCTCGCTGGTGCACGTTGCGTCGTCTGGCGCAAGTTTTGGTAGTGGTGGATTCAATAAGAACAATACTGAACAGTGGCATGCATGAGAAAAATATGGAATAAAGCTACTGTACAATACTAAAAGCAAGCAGCAATAAAGGAGGATCGTTCAGCCGTTCAGCCATTGCTCGCGGTCGCTGAAAGTCGCGGGCGGTCGCGGAACTTCGCGGAACCAATCAAATGAATCTTACCTTTCAGGATAAAATTAAGTTGATAATGAATCATGGTAAAACTCTTATTTTTTCATCAAATGTGTCTTGAACACATGGAATCAGAAAGGTTACAAAAGCACTAAGGAATATTGCCTGTCCCGGTATCTTGGAATCCTGTGTAGGTATGGCAAGATCTATCTGGTATCCAACCATTCAGTACGCAGCAGCTGCAAACTTCAAGGGGTTAATTTGTACATGTTCCATTTTGTGTTTTTTGCTCTAGGCACTTTAAGTGAGATATTGTTTTAAATAAAATCATACTTGCACTGACATACTCATATTATTAGCATAATTATCCTAAATAATACAATCACTGCTAC
>JALLOT010000504.1:0-19678 GCA_036939595.1 Thalassiosira livingstoniorum
TCAAGACTTCATCAATATAGTTTTGATGAAGGAAGATTTTGTCACAGTCCACCTTTAATTGCATCTAACTCTTATTTTGAATAGTATTACTACAAATTTAAAAAGTAAATTTTTAAAAAGGATAATAAATGTTTAATAAGACCTATGTAACTTTCAATAGTTATAATCAGCTCAACATAGTAAGGATATTGACCAAATTAAGGGCTGTTCATCCAAAACCCAGAAAATGACAGAGCCCATCCAATCATTTTGAAAAAAATACCAAGTAATTGGCCTGAGAAAATTTTTGGTGTTTAATTTTTAGAATCCATTTAACATCAAATCTTTTTAAGCAATTGAAATCTTTTTGTTGCAAAATATGTGCATTTACAACTGAGAATGATGTGTACCTCAAAAAATATTTGTATCTATTCCCACATTCCAGATTTAATCTGGTAGTTTTCATAAAACAGCATTGTTGCTGTGCATGCTTTCAAACCAGTGACCTTAGAATACAAAGCTTCTTGTGCTGCCAGTTGAACTATTCTGGTTTTTTTCTTTACTGGTTGCTTTCTAACAAGTGTTATTTAAACATTGGATGCTATTCATGTCAGAGCCTTTCCAAACTGAGTTGGTGAGCTATTTCATTATTTTTACATCAACAATATTTACTCCATTGTCATCACCAATAGCACCATTGGAAAGAGCAGAAATAATAGATTTTTTAAGTTTTTTTTTTCTAATTTGATTGCTTCAGTGGTTGGAGTGACATCTGATGGATTTTGGATGAATTGCCCTAATTTTGACCATAAAGGTATACAGTAAGTTAGTTTGGTTGATGTTAGAAAATATGTTTTTTATTTGTATTCAAATTTAATAAAAAATCCAAGAAGTGGGATATTTCCATTGTCAAATGTGAATAGTTTATTGAGTTATATTTTTTCTGAATTACATATCACATTTTTGAAAAGTTTAAAATCAATTTCATATTGGTAAGAACAAAATTGTGGGATTTCAATTATTAATTTGTGCAACAAGAATGGTATGAAAAGAGGAGGAGTTTAAAATGTGATTGAGAGTCTACTTTTGAGACCATGAATATTTATTTAAAAATGTGATTATCAAGATAATATACATCATTAGAATCATTGAAATTTGTACTTCTAGATCATTAATATTATTCTCTATAAAATGCAGATTTTTTGGCTGAATCATAAAAACAAATATATCAATTCATCCTTAAAAAAACCTTGTTTTTCATATCTAAGGATGTAAATAATCTCTGTTGACAATGTAGTAGAACATTCAATACTCTTAAAATTTTAATTGTTTTAGGTTTTTTACATGAAACTTATCTAATGTTTCCAAAACTGAATTGAGCAATGAACTTTCTTTCTAAAATTAATTTTTAAATATCCATATCTCACCAATCCTGCAATATTTCTTCATTAAAATAGAATTTTCATATGCATGAATTTGCTTTGTGAAAAACCAGATACCTAACATTGAAAATGTTTTGCTAGTCTCTCTAATTTTCACTATTCCAGGGCAGTACATATAGGTTTTTTTTTAATATTTTCATATCATAATATGGATAACTATCATAAAAGAATGCAAGAAAAAAGGGATTTTAATTGGCTCAAATGGGTAGCAGATAACAGTGGTAGAAATTTTTTGCATGAAATTATGGGATGGTTGTTTCATTGAAAGGTTTGAAAGGAGGGTATTATTGTAATGTCAAGAAAGAGACATGGATCATTGATGTTATGGCTAACTTTACTGTCTACAGCAATAGCTTTTGATAGATATTGGATACTCCCACGAGTAGTCATCACCCAGCTTTACAATTATCAGAGCAGCTGAATTAGCCAATTGATAAGGTAAATTTTTGACAGGAGATGTGGAAGTACACAATAAATAAATGCACACATGACATACTGAAGAGGCTGATCTATCAACCATAAATTTTGTTTTCACAGTTGTTTTGGTTTCTGAATCAAATTTGACACATAAAACTCATTATATTTATGATACCAAAGTTTGATAAAAGCATCTATTCATTATTTTACAACTTATGAGATGAAAACTTTGAAAATAAACTTACTGATAATGTTGCTTATGAGATATGATGTAATCAATAATTCAACTCTTTCATTTGGTTCAGCATAATTTGAAAAAGTAATTCATTTCAATAGGCTCACACATAACTTTCTAAAGACAATTATTCAATATTCAGAATGAAAATTTTAATCCTTCTCCTCTTTACCAACAAGAATTATAGAATGTACATTGTTTAGTAATAAACCACACCACTTAAAACTTAAAAACTATTTTATTAAGTTAAAAAATGAAGGAATAACATGAAAAGATTTCATGAAAAATTACCTGGCTCATATTTTACAAGAAATAATGTAGTTCTCTGATACCAATTAAATCTTGAAATGTCAACCTTTTGAGAAACTACACAGGCACCTCATATTTGGTTAAAATGAATGATTTTTTTATATTGAAAGTTAAAATAAAATTGGGAGGATTTATTCAAAAACTACAATGAATCTAGGCATAAAATTTGCTCTTGTACATAGACCTCAATGATTAAAAATGTACTTAGTACAATACTGATGTAATTTTTATGATAATTATTCTAATCCAAGTCTGCGAAAAATCCCCCCCATGAAGAAAATTTACTTCTATTGCAAACAAACGGTATAGAACTAAGTACTATTTATTGTATTTGGTACCATCTATCTACCTAGCTAAGGTAGCTAGCTAGCTAGTACCACTAATATATTATAGCAAGTACAATACTATTTTTTAAAAAACTAGAGGGGTGGATACTAAGTACTTCCATTCACAGTACTATCCTACACCAAAATCTACATACCTACTTATGTACCTAAATTCTGCCTAAATTCGTCATTACTCCTTCCCCCCTTACTTGATCACAACATCATTGTAATGGCTTGTCATGTCAGTGCACGCGCGCAGATGCATTTTGAGTAAGAATATGTAGTATGATAGTACCAATGGCATTCTGGCAATACAATCTATCGGACCAAAAATAATAGTGAGATCACATTATTTACAGCCTCATCTTGTCAATCAGAATTACCTGCGTCATGAATGATATTATTACATGTTTCGTATCCAAAGTCCAAACGTGTCATTGAATACTGACTTGTTTGTGGATGGCCTATTCAACCCCTCAGTCCAACTATGATTACAATCACAAAAAGATGGATGACTGTATTGTTACTCCTAAATAATAGTCTCCATGTGTACCTAGAGAGCACACATATGGATGGAAGCTACACATGGAACTTTTTTTGTTGCTCTCATTATTTTGCAACTGGTCAATCCAGAACATTATTCAATGTTTCAGTTGATCACAATGTGCACCTAATTTGAACACACTCCAATCAAAATGCCTGAAACTTTGCGACAAAGTCGATCAAGCCATGGGCGTCGCAGCCCAGTAAAGCGAAGCCGTGCGAAGCGGTCATCCAAGAACATTGTTGATGATGCATCAGTTGATACTGCCGATCTGACAGTAGACTCCTCTTCGTCCACGTCAAATGCATCTATTGACACTACCTCAACTCCATTGCTGCAGTCTTGTGGATGTGCCGTCACCGAGGGGGATGAATTCCCGGAGGAAAGGTCGTCCCCGAAAAGGAAAGAAAAGAAGAATTACGATAATGCCATCATTCATAGGGTATCTCCCACTGACTTTGATACTTCTTCCTTTGGTGAAAAACGCAGTGGTACCATTCCAAAGAAAATCTACGAGTACACCAATGGACGCTTTCGCTGCTATGACGGGTGCAACGACACAGATTTTGATGAGGTGACTGTTCAGGACTTTATGCTCCAATTTTCCGTACTCGATCTGTGCTCTCTTGCTTGTACCAAATGCGGGAATAAAGTTGGGGATACGGCCTTAGATGCTGCTGATGTTGCAGAAGAAGTGGGCAGGGACATGGTGTGTTTCGTTTTTGATTGTGCCACTTCGTCAGCCTGGACTGTCAAAAAGTCGGCAGAAATGACTGCCAGAGAGGTCACGGATAATGCAATTAAAGTTGGCACTTTTGCGCAGAGAAAATCTGATGCTGCAGGGCAATTTGCTCACGAGAAAGCCAAAGCTGTAGGAAACTTTGCTCACGAGAGAGCCGAAGCTGTTGGCCAATATGCACATGAGACTTCAGAAGCTGTAAGCAACTTTGCTGAGAAGACGGCCGAAGATGTTTCTCTCTCCTGCCATAGAACTGTAACTTCAAGAGGAAAGAGGCAAGTAGCAGTGACGCCATCTCACCCTTCGGCATTCAAACGCTCGCAGAGGATCATCAAGAGAATTCCATGGCACAAAAACAAATACGAAAAGCCAGACCCTGAACTTTACTTCGAGCTGACTGGAACTCACTTGAAACCAATGCTTGACGGTGATGAAGAACCACAACTTCAGGGAGACGGCTGCTTTGCCATTGTGACCTGTGGAGCCTGCTCGGGTAGAGGCGCCAGTGCTGAAGAGCAAGACATTTTTCCCCTTGAGTTTGAGGGCGAAATGAAACAAGAGGAACAAGAGTTTTCGTTCAAGTATCAAAATGAAATTCAGGCACTCATTAGTGAATCTCTTGAGTATTCAGAAGACGCAGTCCAAGAACTAACTGAAACTAAACCTGATAGTACTTGTCTGACGACGAATGCTAGTGCAGATGAGGCACAAGTTCTCTCTTCGGCTGCATCGACATCATCAATATCAGTGAAGACCGAAGCGATGTCGGCTTCTGGGCATGATGGTGCAGTAGCCGAATCACAAACTGAACGCACCGGCTTGGAAACTGATATCGGCGTAGATGAGGCGCAAATTCTCTCTTCCGATGCATCGACATCGTCGAAATCAGCGAAGACTGAGGTCTCATCAACATCAGTACATAATGATGAAGCAACGATTTCTAAAAGCGGTGATGAGACATCAACAGGCGGTGCTGCATCTGTTTCTTCCAAAGTTGAGACACAGGCCCTGTTGCTTGATTGCCCGAGTGACACAAAAGAAGAAGTTACTAAGTCGACTTCTCAAGAGAATAGCAACATCTTAGAAGGAGCTTTGGAAGTTCCGGATGCTGCTTTGGAAGAAACTGCAGAGTCTCCTGTCGCGGAAGACAAGGGACAAGAAAGCATGATGACCACCCCAAGTTCAGGTGAATCTATCAAGAGCGGGACTCTTTCGTATGTCGCTCCTACGCCCGAAGTAGAAATGATTGCTGAGGGAGAATTTGCTCTTGAGATGGTTATGACCACCGAAGAATCAGTGCAAGATCAGTCAGTAAGCAATCCAGCTGAATCAGGAGAAACTCCGGTGTTGGCAAATACTAGTTACTCAGATAGCCTCAGCGATGTTTTCAGTGGAATACTGGGAATCACAGCCAAATCCACTGACTCTGGTAGCACTGAAGCCATCAGTGTGGCGAAAACTACTTCTGAAGCTGAAATAGTCGAAAACAAATCTGAGCTTAGTAAAAGATCCGCTGCGGAGGCGACGATCCTTGAAAACAAATCCGAGCTCAGTAAAAAATCCTCTGTCGAAGAAAACATCCCTGATGACAGAGAGAATACAAGCGAAATAGCTGTTAGAAATTCTCAAGAGGAGACACAGAGAGAAGAATCCACGGCGTGCGAAGGGACTCAAGACATGCATGTTGGCGAAACGATAGCGCAAGGGGTAGCAACGAGAGATGATGGTAATTCAGGAGAAGGTCGGATTGAATGTAACAACAATGTGATCGTCAAAGAGAGCATGGAGGAGGTATCTGCCGTCTCCAGTTCCACTAAGAAAAGTGCCGAGAAAAGCAAGAAATGGTCTCGTATTTCGAAGACGAAACCAAAGAATCATAACGAGACACGTGCCTCTTCGAGTACGAACAAAAAGCATATGCGAAGCAAAGCAACTACTAGTGAGGCGGAAAAGAAACAAAAGAAAAAGTTCAGCATTCGGCGGCTGGTGTACGTGCTTCTATTGTACAAGTTTTTGTGTTGTTTAGCATTTGCGAGTAAGGGTTTAAATTTGCTTTGTGTAACATTTTGTGTGTGTGTCCTTTTTTTGAATGAGTTGGGTCAGGAAGTAAGTAACCAGACTACTTAAATGAAAAAGAAATCACAAGCTGTGGAAATAATCTGATCTATTTATTCTGGAAGCAGATGAAAACATCTTTTTGTGTTGAGGAATGTTTGTTCGATCATGAACACATTTTTCCATGTCTGAGGCACCCCTTTGTATTTCGTTGAATTGCCAGAAAAAGAAGAGAGGGGCAAAGAACAAAGTTATAAAGGTTTTATCGTGATGTACCTTTTGCTACAGCTTGATTGTCATAAAAGCTGAATGCTACAACATCAAGCCATAAATTAATTAGCATCGCCATAATCAAAAGAGGTTCACTTCGTTGCCTAGAATTCGAGGTATGCTCCTGCAAATAATTTATGGTTTAAAAAGTGGTAACTCCTGTTGAGAAAATTTGTCCACTGTTTGTCGTACAGACAAATTCATTAGCATGGTTGCAAAAAAACAATGTTATTGATTTTGGAACAATGGACAAGGTT
Organism: Thalassiosira livingstoniorum; assembly: GCA_036939595.1. NCBI lineage: Eukaryota > Bacillariophyta > Thalassiosirophyceae > Thalassiosirales > Thalassiosiraceae > Thalassiosira > Thalassiosira livingstoniorum. Next base: position 6,574 of record JALLOT010000504.1, read on the forward strand.
TATTAATGGTCCATTCAAGAAAAGAATCTATCTAACTTTCCTATCCTATGTTCAATCACCACTATTGATAACAAGGCAACATGTATACCTTGTCATTGCACCATTAATCCCCATGACAATTGCAAGATTGCAAATAAAAGCTTTCCATTATTAGGAGTTCATTCTCATCCTTATATTGTGAATAATGTAAGTGTTGTGTTGGTTTTTGTGTGTATTGTTTGTCAATACTCATATAATAGTTCAGGTTCCTTCTAAACCTTGATTTGGATTGGTCCATGGGATAAGTCCTATAGTAGAATGTGTACTTGGAAGGCAGTCAATAAAATTGATGTTACTTCAAAAGGGGGCATTGTCTGTGGGGGGACTTGTGTCTTCTCTGGTCATCAAAATATATACCTTTGGTGATCTTGGGAATACTTTAACGCATGGATCTGTTGGTAGTGGTGTGTTTGAGAGATAAACTTTGGTTGTTGACAAGGATTCCTGACTGCAATTATATGGGAAGTAGGCTATGATTGTCACTTTACAGAGTGATGTTGCTATCATTGTCACAGTCACAGCAGTTGTGATCTGTGACTGTGAAGTATGTGAGTTGAAAACATACAGCAATTCATGAGGGCATATTATTATTGGATCCAGAATAGTTGGATCCAGGATCCAGGATCCAGATTTTTCCCAGCTGCACATGACACATGATTTAAAGGATTGTGTTTTGCACATGCTAAAATAATAATGCACCCACCAAGCAACTCTAGAATGTCACACTATTACTATAGTACTAAGTATCCAACACTACTTACACCTAACATGCACAAGTGAGTAAGGTGAACATGAACAACCCACAGCCCACTGTCATGGCAAACCCAAGCCAACTATGAGACCCTACAATAAGGACCATTGAAAGATGTGCTAAAAGGTGAGTATATTTTGGTCACTTTTACTTATGGGGGACACCATGCTTTTACACAAAAGCATACCTTTTGAAACAAATACACTGCATGGAAATGTTTGAACATCTTCATCATGTGTTTTGAATCATTTTCATAAAACCAAAAGGGACCCCCATAAGTAAATATTATCCTAAATTTTATCATAATGTAAATGCAATCCAGCACCAGAAACCATTGTCAAAAGGATTGACATGGCACTCCCCTGTACTGTTTGTCTGTGCCAACCATTTGATGTGAAACAAATGGACAGATTGCTGAGTGGAAGGGACTGATGACAATTTTTAGATCCCTGCTTGAGGAGCCACTGTAACAATTGATTGATAATGGTCATGAGTTGCTCATTTGATTGTTTTGCCAATGCCTCAAGTGGGTACCCAAAGTGCCAAAGTATCATTTCCCAACTTCTGATCCACTTTTCATTTGATTGATACAATGGATCCATGAACTTTGATTTGAGATGCCACAATGGTAATCAAATGAGGAATTGTCATAATTGATTGCTGTGGTGGCACCACAAATCAAATTTCATGGAGTCATTGCATCAATTGAATGAAAAGCATATGCTTGATCTCTTTAAATACCAACACACTACTGTGGTGAGTCATGGTGGTCAGTAAATAAGTAAATGTATTGTTCCATCTAACATACACACTCAGTAGTAGTACCTACATACATCTATAAGTTATTTGAACAAAGTCTGGGGTGCTGATGAAAATGGTGGAGTAACAACATACACTCTGGATTCTAAAAGCATCTTCAAACAAAATGTCTGTATCCAGGATCCTTGATCAAAATGTTATGGATCCAGTGATTGCTTCTCAAGAGTAAGTGCTGAAATTCACAGAGAAACCTATGGTCAATTTCCTGAAACTATAAATTTAAAAATCCAGAATACTTCATATATTTTAAATTCATTTACATCTTCTTTCAAACAACCAGACATAAATATGATTGACATCTTGACTATTTCCTTTACCATAGATTATATTATATCATTACCTTTATTTTGGAAAATGTTGTACCTATATTTTTGAGACAACTTTTTAAGTGTGCCTACATTTTCCAATTGTCTACATTTTCAAACAGTTGAAAAATATAGGCAACTGATACAGTACCTAATCTGCTATTTTAATATGGTCTAGCTACAAATGACTTATTTACCTATCATTATTGTCATTATTAGCAACATAACTACATCTGACATGATGATATTTTACTTTTCCCTACTGTGCCTACAATTTCAAAGTTCACCAAAAAGTTTACCAACATTTAAGACAGTTATTGATATTCTATGGTAAAATATGGTACTATTGGGGCATCAGAACACAGAGTCTTACTCTCATGGATAGTGTGTTATTTTATATTTCTCAAATTCTCTGGGTGATAAATGTCCATAAATGAAGCTTCAAGTTCATTGCTCTGGTGTGGGAGACTACAGGCTCTAAGTCAGTGACTTCTATGATTATTCTGTCTTCATTGTGTCATTTGTCTTTCATTGGCTTTTAAAAGACCAGAAAACTGTACTGATTGACAGTGGTAGTGACAGATTAACTGAAAAATTCAATAAAGCATTTAAAAAGTTGAGATTTGTCACCAAAATATCAAAAAAAAGATCTATTCATGATGATAACATGGGTTGTGTGGTTTGTAGAAATTGAGTTTAAGTTTGCCTTTAATGTGCAACAAAATGTGTTACTTTTTCTGCAAACACAGCAAGTTACATCCAAAATAATCTTCTGACTGCAAGCTCACAAAATATTTGTATGGTGGGAAAAATGGCTGGGTATTGAAAAATCATTGCAGAGTATGACAGAGGATGAATAACCCATACACTTTGAAATGTGAGCACTTGTCATACAATCAAAAATTTCATCATTCAAGAACTGGTTAATAGTTTCCTCTGTTCATACCCATCACATATACAACATAAATTAAAAGTTTTTCCAAATCTAATCATATTTCACTACCTTCTTACACCAGACCATTACAAGAATACCAACGTGAAGCTTCATAAATTACACACCAAACACATTGGAATAAATTGTTCTAAAACAATAATGAATAATTACTATCATATTGATGTAATCTTCATGTCCTGTTAATATGGGAGGAATTGTTTTTGTAGCAGAAAACAAAGCAATATTCTCAGTGATAGAATAAGTAGTACATACACTCTCCATGAACATAAATTAAACCAAATAGCCCACTCAAGCCTAAATCAATACATAAAACAAATCAAAGGAAATAGATGATTATGCTCTGTCAAATATAGCAATTATTTTTGTATCACATATTACATACTAAAAATAATTGACCAAGGAAAAATTCAACTTTGAACAAAAGGGGGATACCAACATCATCATTGGAATGGCACAATGCATTGCTTGTTCCATTCTTTCCATGGATATAATTTGACAATACATCATCAGTAAAGTAAACATGGATAACTCCAAAATTATTATTGAAACATAATCACTAGATTGCTATCTTAAGCTTAAGATACCATTTCATTGATTGAATTGTCGTGGACACTGAAGAAAGATATTTTAAAGGGAGATATTATCAATGATAAAGATGAAATAATACAAGAAATTCATCCACTTTATAATAGGGTAAATGGGAAAAATATCTCTAAGTATTGAAAGAGACATTTTAGTAGATAATAATTGACTCAGGAGTCAATCCCAAGATGGAACTGGTATCTGAGCAGAGGTGGGATGGAGCTTGTAATTGTAAACAAAATAATAGGCTAAAAAAGGATCCATTCAAGCATCTGGAAATAGATGAGTTTTAAGTATGATCCAACTAGAGGATCACAGTCAAGCTGTCTCCAAATAGTAATAGTTTTTTCACTTAAGTGCCTGATTGTGATTTTTGGTTCCATTCTAGCCTTTACATGATCTCCTTTCCTTTGGGTTGTGTCAGTACTTTTGTTGGCCCTTCTCCAATGCTTATGTTTATTATTACCTGGGGGACTGACTCTTCCAATCTAGTAGTTAGTAGTTTCATGACATCATAATATGTGGGTTACAACAAATCAGTGATGTTTGACATTTTTTAATTAACAGCTTTCTTATTTCTTTACATTTACAAGGGCAACTATATATTGCTTTTGTTGCCTTCCCAAGAAGACTGAAGATTTCTCTGTATTACCAATATTTTGGTCCTTGAAACTATTTTTCCAATTTATAATAAATAAAAGTGAGAATCTGATGGGCTGAATCATTTAATTTGAGATTTAAATTGTAATATGATCATATTTCAAAAAAGGGACCATGTGTTTGGTAAGCCTGTTGTTCATAGCTGTGGTACTACATTCTATGATGAGGTAGTTCTCTACAGCTCATTTTTATGTTTTGATTTGAAAAGAATAAAGGCTTATTAATCCAACTACATAAAAAAAAATGATTGATAGTAACAATGAAAAATCATTATAGGAATATGAATTTGGTGATTCCTTTCTTAAAATGTGTTTGTGTGCTGGAGATAGGACAAAGCTATGCAGTGCCACAATTTTTAGTAGTTTACCATAAACCACACCATGAGACTTGAGCAACATTCAACCTAGATGAAACAATTACATCAAAGAAACAACCCATAAGAATAAGGGTTTTTTGGGCAATGGTGTTGAGGATTTATTGTTCCAATTTATGAAACGCCCATTTCACACAAATTTAATGTAAGCTTTAGGAACAGCTTTACTGGTAAAAATCAAAGAAATTTAGTTGGATTCTCATTGTTGTCATGCCGCCAATATCAGAAACCCAATTCAAGTACTTTAAAAACAACAAATTGGTAGACAACCACTTACTCAAGATCAACATAGTCATAGACTCTCTTATTACTATAGAAATAATTTATCTCCAGTAAAATTTCTTTTTATTTCTACCTAATGCAATATTCTTTCCACACAATATCTATCTTTAATTAATTTTAGATCCCCACTTGTGCCCCTTCCCTCTTCAATATCCTTTGCAATCTTTGCAGAAAATAATGATGACAAGATGATAAGCCATTTGAAAATTTCCTTTTATTCTTTTTTAGATTTATATAATTTACTTGTAGGTTTCTTTTCTAAAATTCAAATTTGCTTACATGACATTTATAGAGGGAAAACTGCAACTTCCCTTGTAGGTTTCTCATAGGCATCATATTAAGTTTCATTGTATTGTAGTTGTAGCTATTGTTATTGGTTTTGTTTTTTGGTAGGTTAGTTGAAGGTGTTGGTTCCAGCCACTCAACCACCAGATTGAGCTAATAGTTGAAAAACAATAGAACACATGGAATGCATCACCATGCTTACAAGCAACCAAAGGGCAGACCATCACATTTGATGAGCCAGCACAAGCTGTGTGTAAGGCATGAAACATGATGACATGTGCCTCATTCATGAATGCTATTAGCCAAAAACTTCAGACTGTGAGTGATGTGTAGAAGCAGGAGTGATTGATCAGAATACTCAGGTCAGACTGGAAAGTTTAACCTGTAAATGTGCACCTTGTGGTCTAACTTTGTTGATTTCAGTCACTCAATCACCTGCAGCCACCAGCTTATGCTTAAGTTAATGGACTTAGCTTTGTAGTTTCCTTTGTGAATATATAATTTTTGAAGATCTTTTGAAGGTTTAGTTTTGAAGTTGGTTGTAAAGTGTTTTTGGATTTTGATTCATAACTCTTTTTCTTTTTCTTGACTTTTTATTAAATTTGTTTTCTCTTTTTTTCTATGTACTTTCTAGGTTTCCTGTAGGTAATGTTGTAGTTTTTTTGTGAGATTATTAGAATTTTTTGCTTCTACATGGATTGTTTCGGTATTGACTTCATTATGATATTCTTTGTATCATGTCCTGAATAAACTATAGAGCTCAATGGATCAATCAGATTTACAAGCTCCACATAGAATCAAGCAGCAAGGGGGGATCCAAACATAAATAATATCTTTTTACTATTTGAATCAAGACAAGGAATCAAGTGTCAAGTTTTCTATGAAAAAGAGGTTTGAACTTCTTTTTTGAATGTGTTATTTTGTCCTTTTTCTTGCTGTATCTATCATCTTGATCTGGGATTTCACATTATTTCTAGAAAGTAGTGCATGATTGCATCTTTCAAGGAAAATGAAATTATTTGCATACATCCAAAGAAAAGGAAATACATTTTGGCTTAAAAGTAAAATTGAAATAGTGTCAGAATTAAGCATTGCTGTTCTAGTAAGTCTAGTAAGTAAGTGCCATACTGAGTACATGTGGTAATTACACACCATTTTATTTACTTTGCCCATTTAGGAATGGGCAGAAATTCTTTTGGCCAAACTGACCAGACTGTGAGTGATGAGTAGAATCAGGAGTGATTGATCACAATACTCAGGTCAGACTGGAAAGTCATAGCTGTATAGTACATGTTGTGCGCCTTGTGGTTTAGTTTTTGTTGATTTCTGTCACTCAACCACCAGCTGCCACCAGCTCAAGTGAATGAACTCAGCCTTTTAGATTCCTTTGTTAATTTCTTCATACATACTTTTCAGATCTTCTTGAGGCTCATTTTTGAGGATGATTGTAAAGTCTTTTTGGATTTTGTTTTGTGCTTTTTTATTTCTTTTTTTTTATTACTAGATTTGTTTTCTCTCTGTTTTCTATATGTACTTTCTAGGTTTCCTGCAGGTAATTTGGTAGAATTTTTTTAAGATTTTTGAAATTTTCGCTTCAAAAGAGATTGTTAAGGTGTATGAGATTCATTTTAATATTCTTTGTATTGTATCTTGGGTTATAGAGCTCATCGGATCAATCAATGTTAGAAACTCTACATAGAATCAAGCAGCCAGGGGGAACCCAAACATAAATAATATTTTTTTGAACATTTGAATCAAGACAAGGTATCAAGTGAAAAGTCTGCTATGAGAAATAGTTTTGAATTTTTTTGGAATGGGGTATTTTGTTCTTTTTATATATACAGTAGCTATCACCTCTATCTGGAGTTTCACATCATTTCCAGAAATTATGAAATTAGTCGCATACATCCAAATAACAGGAAATCAATTTTGGTTCAAAAGTAAAATTGAAATGGTGTTAGAATTAAGCATTGTTGTTCTATTAATGGAGTACCATACTGATTACATGCGGTAATTCCACACTATGGTATGGTATAGTATCTAGTACCTAAATACGAGTATAATACTCACTTACTTCCTCTTTCATTCTTCCTCCCAACAATGTGGATCCACTTAAATGGATACAATACAATACTGTATTAATTACATTTTGACAACTGGAAAGAGTAGTAGCTTCATATTTGCTTATTGTTATTCCCAAGTCTAGGCAGGGAGTCCTTAATACATCATCATCTAACTCTAGGTACTTCGCTTTATGTGTATATAATGTATAGTATGTACATATATACATACAAATACAAGTCATAATAATATCGTGTGTAAAAGGGTATCGAAGTATTCCGTTCATATTTCAACCTAGTTCCTCAGTTGAGTATTTAACATTAAAAATTGGCGAAGTTTTGGAGTGAATCTTAGTGAATAATCTTTATTTATTAAGCCTTGGAAGCTTTAATTCAGTCTTTAATTTGTATGTATTGTCGATGATTTTTCTGTATTGATGTCTCACCGTATGAAGATGAATTTGATACATGTGAGACTTATTATTTTCTGTGCCATCTAGTAAAAGAAAAATTTAGCTCTCACATTTTCTTGGAGCCGTCTTCAGCCCATTCATTCAACAAAGCAAGGGATTTCAATAATTCGACCGAGAACCGAGGTTACTTTTCAAAGTACCTCGCCCCCTCACTTTCTATGTATTGTAGTAACAATTACATGACCGTGCTGTTTCCCGCCCCAATAAGTTGCCATTTCCTCCGCTTTGAAAAGGCTTGGCCCAAGGTGAGACTCTCAGCGTGTGGTGCCATGTTCCCCATTATTTGGTGCCACGCTTTCCCTTGCTTTTCCCATCAGTGATGCATGTCATCTAATCACCAAACGTTTTGATCTGTTTTGATCCCTAAAGGAATAAACACCAACCAATCAAAAACATCGACACAACGAAATCAACAACTTTCAACGAAGAACAGCGGCAATTCCAACAAAGAGCAAAAGCAACCATCAGCAACCAACAGTATCCCCCAATAACCTCTAAACCCAAAACCATGGTTCGCCTAGGCCTCCGCTCCAAAAAACCCCGGGCCACCGATGATTCCATCTCCTACATGACCGATACCTCTTCCATTACCAACCCGTTAGAACTTGGCTTTTCGTACTCCAACAACGGCAACATCGAAGATGATGACGATGAAACAGAGGATATTTCGTACTTTGAAGAAGATTCCAAAGCTGCCTCCCGTGCGTCAATTGCTTCCAGGGGATCCAAGGGCTCTAAGAGTTCTAAGGGTTCTGGGGGATCGGGTGGGTCCAAGAACTCAAAGAACTCAAAGAACTCCAAGGGTGCCTCTCGTGTATCACATGTTTCCCATGTATCCCGTACTTCCAATGTGACCTCTGGGACAGGATGGACCACCGAAGGAGAAGAATCGAATAATTTTCCAATGGCGCATTCGAAGAGTTGTGGGACTCAGAGTTCGTTTGGCGAAGAGGATGACGATGAGGAAGACGACGAGTTTGACGAAGACGACGACGATGACGACGAAGAGGAGGATGAGAACCAGCCAGTTTCCAAGAAAGTCTCCGCCATCAGCTACGATGATGGATCAGTCGATATCAGCTTGATGGAAGAACCTGTCATGAGCGTCGGTGTGGGAAGGAAGCAGAAGAAGATCAAGTCCACTGGCTATGGGGGGAGCAGTGGGAATAATGCCCTCAGTGTGACATATGGAGGAGGTTCCAACAATGCCTCCAACAACCTTTCTACAATCAATGGCACCAATGGCAACAAGGTGACAAAGGCAGCTATGGCACGGCCTCCACCCATACGTCCCCCCCTTGCCGAGAAGAAGGTGGTGCAATTCAAATCCCCGTCCAATTTTGACTACAGTCACGTATCCACCGTCCATGCTGGCACCACACCCCATCAAAGGACCACTACAGACCTCATCGCCTCTTCTCCCCGAGCAGCGTCTTCTCCACGAGCGGCCTCCTCTCCCAAATCGGCACTACGAAACCCAAAATTCCAAGGACCCGCCACCAACCCATCCAATTCCACCCATCCCACTAATCCATCCGGTCAAAGAAAGCCCGTCCCCCCACTCCGCGATCCCACCATGGAAGACAAAGAAGAAGATCAAACCTGGGAAGAAGACTGCAATTACGACATCAACCCCACCATCATTTACCTCATACTCGAATCTCAAGATTGGAAGGAATGCATTAACCTCCTCGATGGCAAGACTTCCGAGAAAAATACTTGGAACTTGAACCATTTGATTACGCGTGGTAAGAATAGTTATAAGAATTGCGATGTGGAGAAGATGAAGGCACGTCAGAAAGAACTCAAGGCTCAAGCTCGGACGTGGATTGTACGCAGAGAGAGGAATGGGGTGTTGCGATGGAGGATGTTGCCTCTCCATGCGGCATTGGTGTTCAATGCCCCGTTTGAGGTGGTGTTGCGCTTGTATCACTTGTACCCCGGTGCCATCCGTTGTAGGAACGATCAAGGCATGATACCACTCCATCACGTATTCTTTTATGGGAATGAAGATCGGATATTGGAATTGTTCCTCGATGTATTTCCCGAAGGACTGACGGTGGAGGATGATAAGGGCCGGGTGCCCATTGCGTGCACGCCACGAGATGGGAGTGACAATGAACGGAGGAGTACGATATTGAATTTGTTTTGCAAGTTTCATTTGGATCTGGCGGAAAAAGAGAGGGAGGAGAAGGAGAGGAGGGATTTGGAGGTGGCGGTTATGAGAGGGGAGGAGAGGGAGAGGAGGGATGAGTTTGGTGATTTGATTGAGGATGAGGTTGGTGTTGCCGGTGGGATTGATGNCCGATCTGAAGAATCCCGGAGTAACAATCCTTTGTTGAGGAGACGGCGGTGGGATTGATGGTGTAATGTCGGCACCTTCGATGCCACCGCCGTCTCCTCAACAAAGGATTGTTACTCCGGGATTCTTCCCGCCCAAGTATCAACATCCGCAGCAGACCCAGATGCTATCCCAGCAACAGCAACAATTGCAGCAGCAGCAGCAAGTGTCTCAATTGTCTCATCTTGCTCAAGGGAATAGTATGGCTCAGCATCCAGTATTTGCCGCTCCTCAACGCGTGCCATTCCAAATGATCCCCCAGAGTCCCATGCCCGAAGAAGCGTCCCTAGGGATTGCTCCAAGGTATTCTACTGGAAATGATGACTTTAATCCTTACAAACCTGCCAATTCCACCGCCAATGCCGCTGTGCCAAATGCTACAGCAAACACTGTCACGAATTCTGAAAATAGTGCAAATACAAGAACTGCAGCGAATGAAGAATTCAATCCCTACAAGACTGCAGCCACCGCAGCAACCGCCGCGCTCACATCTGTGACTACCGCCTTTTCTTCGCTCGCTGCCGTTGCCATGCCCCCCTCTGCTGCCCCTTCATCCTCTGGTGCAAGTGTAGCCTCACACTCCTCCTCGGGCTCCAACGGCTCAGGTAGCAGAAAACCAAGCACGGAACCCATTCCCGAAATAGATGACGATGATGAACCCACAGAGCGATATGCCATTCATGATGGTGAGAATAGTTCGATTGTGGGCAATCGATTGAATGGGTTGGAGACCATTCCCGAAGATGGGCTGATGGATAAAAAAGATGGTGGGAGTAAGGATGGAAGTGATGGGGGTGCGGATGGGAAGGGGAAGAAGGGCAAGATGGGCTTTCGACGGTTGTTGAAGAAGAAGGCAAAATAGAAATTTAATGAGACGTGTGGGTGGATTGTAGAAGGCCGAGGAGGAATATTAATTTGAGTGAGGCTGCTGATTTATAGCATAGTTAGCACTTTATGTACATTAGTGGAATGAGGAGGGGGGTGTATTGTGTGAATAATGGGCTAGGTTGATTCATTTGGTTCCAAGATATGTGCCTAGAGTGGGTCTTGAATAGAATAATCATTTCATCTTCTGATGTGGTAAAGAGGTGATGCTAAACACATCCCCCATAAACATAGAATAACTTTGAAGAAATTACTACAATTTTTTGTTTACCATTATTTCAAAATTCAGATGATTATTTGTCCAAACAAAGTGAATTGCTCTCTCTTTAATTGTGACTCTGAATAAAAGGACAATGGGTGAGCATGGTTGTTGCTCACCTGTAATCCAATATACAACAGATTGATATCAACTGAAAATTATTTTGAAAATGATAGAGATGACTTGGGTAATGATCAGTGAAATGCAACTAGTGACCACTTGGAAAAACATGTTTGTGATCAAGATCAATGGTATCATGGAGTTTTATGATAAACTTTTAGGGATGTAGTTTAGAGTCATGTAAATTTCCAAGGTCGCTCTGCTTATCATTGTGCTTCAAATTTTGGGGGTTGTGTTCACTAAAAACCTTAGGATACGGTTGGTCATTTGTCAAATGACAGAATGAAACTTCATGTAATGATGATTGGATTTAGGTATACATGAGGGATCCTTTTACTGAGTTGCTCTTTGAGTTGATATCAAGCTCGTGACAAGGAAGGTTCAGCCAACAACCCCTTTGTTGGGATGTTGTGTTATTCATTGCTTTGTAATTCAATTAGCGAAAGAAGCATCAAGTATCATTTGTATTCAACATCAATGGGTGGCAACATTTTGGTGTATTTGATCCCATACATTTCTTAAATCAAGACACGAACAACATGACAAGGTTCAATTACTTCAATGAAATATAATTGATTCCTCTGGGATGATCTTTGATCAATACAAATACATAAAATTTTCACTTTTACTCTTTATGTTGTGGTATAACTCCATCAACCTTGGTATTTTTGTACAAAAATCATATTTGAGAAAACAAGAGGGGCGTTCATTCCTACTGAACTGCAAATACATTTCTCTTGAATGTATAAATTTATGCTTGATACACTTTAAAGTAAAATTTTGCATTACCTTTTTTATATTTAAATCATCGAATCATGTTCCAAAAGAGCATGATTGTTCAATTCAGACATTGAAGTATATGTTTTGTTTTATTCAACATTTAAGATATTCCATAAAAAATATGCATGAGTTAACTGTTGATAATATAATGATTGCATGAAGGAATATTATTTGATTTTCCAGAAATAAAACAAAATGATGGAAAAATCAAAATTAGCTGAAAATGAATCTTACAATGCCAAGGTTCCTACCATAATAGAAGAAACTTGCAAAGATCTCTTTAAATGCGCTTCAACTTCAAATTGCTTCAAAGAAACCTGCAAAGACATCTACAAAGACATCTATAATGACATCAAAAAGAAATAAAAAATCCACAGAGAAATCCTGAAGAGAGACCTTGAAATAAAACCTACAAGGCTATCTCAAAATCTACATACTAAATTTTAAAGAATCATAAGAAGCAACACACAGAGAAACTTAAAAAGAAACTTACAAAGAAACTTACAAAAAAATTACAAAAAAAACTACAAAGAAATCTACAAAGAAATCTACAAATAAATCTACAAATAAATCTACAAAGATACCTACAAAGATACCTACAAAGATACCTACAAAGATACCTACAAAGAAAACATCAAAAAAACCTACAAAGATATGTACAAATTAACCTACAAGAAAACCTTCAAGTAAATCTACAACAAAACCTACAAAAACTTTCATCAAAAACAACAAAGAAACCTACAAAAAATACAAAGAAACCTACAAAAATCTACAAAAATTTATAAAAATCTACAATGGACAAAAAGAGGACTAATCCCAGTAGAAAGAAATCCAGAAAGAGAACCTGCAATTATGTTTACAATGAAATGTAATGGGTAAAAATATGCTGAAAAGTATACAAAAAATATAAAGAAAAATGCAAAGAAAAATGCAAGAAAAATAGAAAGGAGAGTACAACAAAGGCAAAAAGAAGAGAATGAAGAAAACTACAAAGAAACAAACAAAGAAACATAGAGAGAAAATATAAAGAAAAATACAGAGAAACAAACAAAACAACAAATAAAAAACATACAAAGAAAACTACAAAGAAAACTACAAAGAAAACTACAAAGAAAACTACAAAGAAAACTACAAAG
>JALLOT010000505.1:0-19747 GCA_036939595.1 Thalassiosira livingstoniorum
TTACTTAGTCTTTTTAACTAGTAAATCTTTTTAGCTATTTTGTGCTTAGGACAGTTCTCATCCCGCAATCCGATGGTGATTGCCTTCCCATTGTATTTGATTTTAATCGGATACCTACCTGTTTTCGGGCAAGGTTCCGCCGCGACAATTCCTCTTAGCCCGTTGTAATGCTGCTTACTTTTCAGACCTTGAATTCTCACGACAGCTCCAATACAAAGCTTGTCGTTCTCAAAATAGGAAACAACGCCTTTCTTACTGGACAACTGCTTCTCTGCATCCTCGACTTCGCTAACCTTCACATATCTATCGTACTCTCTGAGTTCGTCAATCATTTTGTTTCGTGTCTCAGGGCATAAAAAATTCTCAATATATTCTCCCATGCTGTAATCTCTTTGTTCCACATGCCAGATTTGACGCCTTCTTAATGTCTCGTTATCTAACTTGAGTAGCTCTCTGTCTAGCTCAAATTCCTCCCTCATACTTGTGTCGTACGGCCCGATTGGCTCGTACCCCGCCTTGCACCCCATGGTTCGAGTTGTGCAGTGCGTTGCCGCTCCGTAGCAGCGCCGCCTGTTCGAACAGCTCCTCCTGGTTTTGGGACCACTTGGAAAACTGAAGAACACCCCCGTGGGCTGCCAACACTCACCACTGTGACAAAGGCACTCAATTCACCCGTTCTCTTCTCAGACTCAGACAATTTAAGTATAATGTTGAGAAAACGCTATTCCGCCCCCACCAGTCTGTCTAATCTAGACAAGCCTCTAGGTGAGGGCTTCGTAACGCTTAACGCGTTGACAATGCCGATTTGTATTCTTAAGTCGTAGACTAACAAAATCCCATTGCAACCGTAGATTATACTTAAATTGTAAGCTATCTCTATTTCATACTTACTTGGCCTCTCCACTTCCAACTCTCGCTCTCTCGCTAAATCGCTTGGACATGCAGCTGACCCCCGATTGGCTGTTCAAGATCCTGCCACGTCACAGCCATTTTAACTGCAGCAGCTGCAATCTCTGCTTCCTTCATCACTTGCTCAAACAAAGTCCATTCCCAACAAAGTGCAAAACAAACATATCTCCAACAGCTTGGAGTGGGTGTCCAGAAATGGATGACTTTTGTAACTCCACCATTGTTCTCAATTTCACGATAACCAAGGTACACAATTGCCTTTATTTAGAACAACTTTTGTCCTTCTCTGTTCTTGTTCTTGAGAAACACAGATTTTAACTTCTGTGTTCCCTTGCTTATCAAAGAAAGTAATTTCCGTCATAGAAGTAGCAGGTGATGGGGGAAATGGGAAATGTAGCTGAATGAATTTTCACAAACTAACAAATTTGCCCTTGTTTTGAGATTCTCAAGATAGAGATAGCATGATTTTGGAGGAGCACGTACAAAAAATTGTTACAATTCTAGCAAACAAGGTTCTCAAATTTCCTGTCATCAGTGATGCTGAACTTGTTTTTTTGCTTAATTATGTATCCAAAAAAGAAAGTCAAGGTCAAGAGGATGGAAGATTGGGTATTGTTTTGTAAGTGCTCTGATTGGCAGCAAAACCCTTTTATTTTTGATATTGATACTGTCCACAACATACTCTATTTCCAACTGAAGTAGGAAGTATTTGCTTGTATCATCTTAGTTTCTTTATCCTATTTGCAGGTACAGTGGCATGGTGTTAGTTTAATATGTGTTTTGTTTCCAAGAATCAATGAGCACAGTTTGAATTAATATTCTAACGTAGTAATAACTAATAGCTACCCTTAAGTGGGTGATGGATTCTGTAAAAACATCTAATAATTAATGCCATAGGGTTTGATTATGTTCAATGATAACATGTAACAGTAAATATCAACTGCAACAATAAATTTCCTTTTTTGCCAAAATTTCCAAAGTAACTCAATGATAATACTAGTTCCTGCATAGAATTGTTGTACGGAGTCACTAGTCAAAAATCAAAAATATTAAGTTTTGGGCATCAAAACTACTAAATTGGAGGTGATGCACTGACAAAGGTTGTTTTCTTACACTCCAAATAAAATTTATCGAGGCTCAAAACATAGGACCAAAAAATATTTTTCATGATTTCTTCCAGCGCCCCCTACTATCATGCTTGGTAGAAATCCAAAATTTTCTTCCATTTTCTCCCTTCTAGTCTTTGATTGTAAGTGCCTAGTAGGACTAAGTAATACCTAGGTAGGTACTACCAAAAAACAATAAGTATGGTACCATATGTACTGTACCTAGAGTACAAGTAAGTAGAATTTAGGTACCTCAAGACACAAAATGAGAAGTATAGTATGTACTAGTACCAAAAATAATCATTTAGCTATGTACAAGTTATGGTACATATGTATGTACCTAGGCCTACCTAGATCTATGAGTAAAACAAAGCCATACCAAAAAAATTATCAACCAAAAAATGGTCATTTTTCATTAATTGAAAAGTTGAAAATATTATATTTGTCTTAAACAAAATATGTACCTAAGTTTTTCTTTTGTTTGCAGTATTCTTTTTTGGGACAGCTTTAATTATGAGGTTATAGGTTAAACAAAAATAACAATGTTTCCTTTTACATAACTTATTTTAGGAAATGGCAGAATTCTGCTGAAAATGGCACAAAAATAGCAGAAAAAATGGTTGAACAGCAAAACATGGCAGAAAACCACAGAAAAAATCAGTGAGGAAGGAAAATTCTGCCTTATGATTGATTATGTTATTTTTGAGAAATATTGTTTTCATTGTCTGAAATATTTCTTATGGGGCAATGAATAATTGGCAATTGGAGATGCCAAATTTTGCCAAGATTTGTCAAATCACCAAATTTTAATAATTCTCAGTAAGCTCCTTTAGTAAATGGTACTGCTTTTACAGACAATTTTTACATATTTTTTGGAAGAATTCTTCTCATTCTTACTATTCAGTATTGAAAACAATCCTATTCCAATTTTTATTTTATTTTTGCCTCCACCCATTTTTCACTGTTAAATGTTAGATAATTTATGATGTTTTTTGGAAGATTTGTTATTTTTGGGAAAGAAATAATAGTAGAAAGTTCTGGGAGTTTTGAATTTTGTAAAAAAATTAAAGGAAGCAGAAAGATTTTTGGAATGAAATCCAACCACAGAAGCTTATTGCTTATTTTTTGCGCATAACTTTGCTTTTGGAATTTTTACTTTCTTGCCTTAAAAAGATTGAAATCCAGTAGCAGTGATGGAGCAATAAAGTAAATTGAATTGATAAACTCAATATCCAGCAATGAACCATTGTATGGGACAGTGTTGGGTGTGGCACTGAGTACATGTTGATTGATGGACCTGTTACAGAGTGATGGCAGATAATAATAGGCAGCCAGCAATGATAAAAATGATGTTATTGCTCCTCTGTGTGGACTGGATATGGGGGGAAGGGTTGGTGGTAATATCATCATACCATGATGATAATATTGTATTGGAAGTACCTTACTAGTAAGTGATTGGATGGTGATTATTATTATTTCTGTGTTTGTGTTGCTTTTTGTGCTTGTCTGACTCTGATAGATAGGTAGTAATTCAACTCTATGCAACAGGAGGAGGAGGAGTAATGAAAATGGAAAATTAGAAAATGGAAAATATTTTTTTGTGGAAAATGAGGAGAATATCTACTCATGGGGAAATGTGATATTGAGTAACAGGTAATTCATCCCCTTTCCATGAATTATTACTCAGTCACCATTTTATCTGGCATATGGTTGCATTCTCCTTGTGATACTCTCAGTAATGAGCTGATTATCAATAATGGCAGTGATGAAGAAAATCAGTTTATTAGAGTTTTCACTAGTGGGATAAGTTTTAAATCATAAGATAATTTTTAACAAAAATTCTCCAAAATTTCTGTAAAATCAAAAATTATGTAAAACTTGAGCTGTCAACTCATAAATTTGTGTTTAATTTTAAAAAGCACTATATTCAATACATTAGAGGATGTTTTGTTCCATGACAGTATTATTTTTTGCCAGTTTGATCTGGAACCAAAAAATTAGAAATTCTTCATGAACCACAAAACCTCAAACTCAAACAAGTGTATTTTGTTGGCTTAAAAACAATTTCAACAATAATGATGATTGGAAAAAAAGTTAACAATCACCTAGCCATGATATTGCATCAATAGCAATATCTATGTCCCTTTTGAACAGGTCTTACACATTTAAGCTCAATCCCCAAACACCAGGGAGTGTGTCAAAAAAGTGGTTAGTCGTGACATGGTGCAGAAGGTGCAAACCAGTGCAGCAAAACAAACAAATGGTCAAATTGGCACTTTTTTCACCACCACTACCTCTTTCCTTGGTTTTATTGTCCCACTCTATCATATAATATCATCATTGCTGCACCTCAAATACAAGGCAACTCTTCAACAAAGAGAGGTGATAGAATTGATTGATTGGACCCCCTCACACCCATGAAATAAATCCCCCCATTGCACATAGCCTGGTCTCATCCGCAGTGACTGAAATGTTGACACAGCTGTTTCATTATCAAGCCTTGCATTGGTAAGACACCATCAGAAAATGAAATCAAATACTTTTTTCAGGAAAAATTCCATCTTACCATTTGATTATCCTAGAAAAAGTAAGTATTATAACTGTAATTAAAAAATTAAACACGTGTTGTTTTTTGCTCCCATATTAAATTTTTTTTTGAAAAGAAAAACATTTCATAATTGATACATGGAAGTTCCCTTAAGACAATGTTTTTTGCAAATCTTCCAAATTTTTAAGCTTCCAATAAGTGTGTAAAAATAACCATAGTAGGACTCTTATTTGTCAGTGGTATTATTTACCAATAGAAATGATAATAATATTGTTCAAATGATTTGGAATTAGATTCTTGGTATCAAACTTATCTCCCTGAATCAAGTTTTAATCTCTTTCATTTAATTAATCCAATGTGTCTTGATTTCAAAAGGTGAGATATGAGCCCATAGCTCTAGAGCTGGGTCCAAATAAAAAAACAAGCAGGCAGGATATAAGTCTACTAAGTAGGTATGGTACATGACAGGCAGGCAGCTACTGTAAGTACCTACTAGAATAATCACTGAATACTGAACAAGAAGTTAGTACCTCTATTCCTCTAGATAATAATGTTTTGTCCATGGTGCCTACTGCCATTGTTAGCACATAAAATCTTCCAAAATTAATGTTGCAGAAATAAAATGAGAAAAATTAATGGTCATTTCTGGCCACCACCCTTGAGCAGCACCAGACAAGATCATTTGTGTGGTGCTTTTGATAAAATTTCATACTTTTTACTCCCTACTACATAGCTAGCAACTTGCACCATGGTTAATTCCATGAAGACAAAAAGCATTTCCCATCTTTTTTACTGTGGCTAGTGCAATAATAATAATAATACACATGTCTGGTATCCTCTGTCAAAGTACACCAGACATAATATGCATTAAAATGGTTTTGGCTTTGTTCTTTTTAATTCTGGTAAAATGCCATCACCATGGTTGGTGGCAGCTGGTGGCCCATTGCCATTCACTAAAGCAAGCATTGCTCATCCTTTTTACTAAGGCCAGTAAAAAAATAATACTACATATTTCCAGTAGCCACTGTCAAGTGACACTGGACACATGCTTTAAGTTTGTTTAGACTTCATGCTTTTTTACTTCCAGTAAACTTCCATCAACATAGTTGATGGCAGCTGGTAGCCAATCACCACCAATATAAAGTATTGCCAGATTTATTTACTATGGCTAGTGAAAAAACAATAATTCTTGTTTCCAGTAGACACTATCAAGTGGTACTGTGCATGTGCTTTAAAATAGTTTAAACTTTTTATTTTTTACTTCCGGTGAAATGGCACCACTATGGTTGATTGCAGTTGGTGGTCCATTGTCATCAACATGAAGTGTTGCTGGACTTTTTTACTATAGCTGGTGAAAAATAATGACACACATTTCCAGTATCTTTTTTTACTCATGGTCAACTTCCATCACCATAGTCAATGAATGCTGGCAGTCGATTGCCATTGACACAAAGTATTGCCATTTTTTTCTGTGGCTAGTGAAAAAATAAAAAAGCACCTGTCCAATAGCTGCTGTCAGGTGACACCAGACATGTGCATTAAATGTTTTATTAAACTTCATTGCTTTTTAATTCCAGTTAACTGCCACTACCATTACCATGGTTGATGGCAGCTGTCAATCTTTTGACAGGGACTTACTAAGAATTTTTGAAATTTGGCAATTTGTAAATTATTGGCAAAATTTTTGCATCTCTATTTCCAGTTTTTATCATCTCCCAAAAAACATTTAAGAAACAAAGTTTAGTCATTGCAAAAGTTTCTTTTTTTGCAATGTAAAAATATATAATTCTCAAAATTGACATGATTGTTCACACCATGGATTTTCCCCCACCACATCAGATTTTTTCTGTTGTGTCTGCCATGTTCTGTATTTTCTACTGGTTCCATCATTTTTTCACCATGTTCTTCCATTTCTACCATTTTCCCACCATTTTTCACCATTTTCACCATTTTTCACCATTTTCACCATTTTTCACCATTTTTCACCATTTTTCACCATTTTTTACCATTTTTCACCATTTTTCACTATTTTCCACCATTTTTCACCATTGTTCACCATTTTTCACCATTTTTCACCATTCTGGTTTCAAACCAATTTTCAGGCTAATTTCCACCACAAAACTGAGTTTAAATAAATTAAATAGCACAATAATCAAAGAATATTACTTTCACGTAAATCATACGTTTATGATGAAAATACAACCAAACTGAAGTTGCAATACAATGGAAAAATTACATGTTTATTTAAGAGAATATAACCATTTTCATTTTTTTCATTTTTTTTTAAATAGGTAGAATGATATCATTAAAATGACTCATTTTAGTTGATATTTTATTTTGGTGTTGTTTTTACCTTTGTTATGCAGAGAAAAAACTAATTATATGATATTTATTTGAATACTTGTGATTTTCTTTTTGTCTTAATATTATGAATTATGATATAAGTACTACTATTTTTACTTGTACATAGCTATGTACTTGTTGTTCTGTACTAAATGGAGGTGTATTATTTTTTCTTATTTATCTTTATGCTTTGATCTAGTTCATGCCATACTTCTTATTACTCCTAATATTTTGTAAGTAGCATCTACTACTTACTTGTAGGTACTAATAATTTAAAGAAAAGAATGGAGAAAAATAAAGGAAAATGAAAGAAAACAGTGGAACATGGCAGATGGCAGAAAATTGTAGAAATCCTTGGCATGTTGGTATTCTGTGGAAAATGGCAGAATTATTCCATGATAGTGGAAAATCAAAATTGCGGAAAAATTCTACCATGAAGGAAAAAATTCCACAAGAAACACTTGTGATGACAACACTTTATTTCTTCAATTTTTTTGGGGGGAATGAAAAAATCTTTGATCAGAAATATTTTTTTGCCAAGAATTTCCAAGTTTTAAAATTTTCAAACATCCAAATTTCAATAATTATCAATATGTTCCAGCACAAAAACTTTTCCACAAAATATCTGCATCAGTTAAAGGAAAAGTAATGTGTGTGTCTGGAAGCCACCAACAAGTCCAGCACACCCATTACTTTTGTTAAATTTTTAAAGCTAACAAATTTCTTCCAATCAATTGCCATTGCCATGGTTAATGGCAGATGAGGATTGTCTGCTATGTTGTGGGTGTTTGTGGTAGGTACTTAGAGTGAATGACAATATCTCTAGGTACAATATCATATTGAGCATAAGTAGTATGGTAGGTTACAAAGAAAACGATATTTTCTGGGATTTTCGGGAATAGAACTCTTTCTTCCAAGATAAAAGTTCCTCCACCAAATCCCAGGAATATCTTGAATTCAAATTTTTTTGCTCATATTGTGACACAGCAATAATATTGTCAAAGAGATTGTTATATTCCACAAAGAGTAAAAGAGACCATTATTTTCTTGTTTTTAATCTAGTGCAATAACAATGACATCATGATAGTGATACTCACAACATGCCATGCTTTCATGATCACCATGATGAAACTCCAAGCCATAAACACCTTCTGTTGACATTGAACATAAGCCTCTCTGCTCTCACTTCCACTTCCAGTCAAATATGACTGGCATCACTCCCAATTATACTAATGCCAGAATATCTCCTTCAACCTCCAGTACTGCTCCTTTTCTGATCCTGGAACAGCTTCTGCTCCCGCTGGTCCATTTGCTCAATATCTATGGCAATTCCCAACAGACCAACACCATAAAAATGTCCCAACAGGTGAGTAGTATCAAAAACAAATATCTGTTGAAAAGTGAGCATTGACCAACTTCACACTTTGGCCTCTGATGTGTATGGTTACCCATTGAAAGTCTTTAATTTCTGGAAGTTGTAAGATCCTGCTCATTGCCAAAACAGTATGGTGGTTCTGGAACATTGGAACAAACTTGTAATGGCAGGCCAGTACTATCTGAATTCAATAATAGGTGAGTAGCTACAAACAAATCCAGTTCCGGTTACACACTCACATCCCCACAGCCATTTTTCTCTGAACTTTCCCTTCAACTTTCTTTTCTGTTCATCTATTGCTTTCTCTGCTTCTGGGAAGAAGTTCTATGTAGTAGTAGTAGTTCCAGAAATACTTGGAAGATAGGTGAGCTAAGCCAAAAAAATGATCATGTCTTTGATTACTTGTATCCTACTGTTTGTTCCTCCTTGGTTACAACTTTTTCATCAATTTCTATGATTTTGTTGTATGGCCATCTCTATATATGTTTGATCATTTCTGAAATATACAAAGCCTAAGAAGGAATTGAAAGTGGTGATCAAAGAAGTCAGTGATCTATTAACTCCATAATTGTTATCAATTATGAGATTTTGTCTCATGTTGTCTGTCTGTTAATTTATTTGAATGACACTTTCAATTCTGATAGGTAATATCCATTTTACTGTCTGCTTGTATTTGAACAATGCAAGAGTCTGAAAGAAAAGAAGTTGGTCTCCAGAAACCAGAAAGTTAGAAACATTATACACGGCCTAAAATAAGTGGAAGAATTTCTTGCCTGTGGATGTACCCAAAATATCAAAATAGTTCAAAAAATATCAAGAATCCAACATTGGCAACTTAGAGATAGAGAGAATAATGTGGTAAAATCCATGATGAAACTTTAATTATCAGAAATAAATTGTGGGGGACTTATCATTTAGAGCGGCTTAGACTAGTGAATTTCATACACACAACAAATCAATTAAAATTAAAAATATTATAGAACATTTTGTATTTTGTATGCAAAAATGTTAAAATTGGAAAAAAGATTTTCTAATAGTGATAAATTTTTAATCATTGATGTTTTATTGTGAAAGAAATTTAAAATGTGCTATAAATTGGACTGATTTCTAGGAGCAGAAATTTTTTTCCAGTGATAAAAATTTAATTTGTGGTAATTAGGAAACTGTTTTATGTAACTATAATGTTTCATTTGTGGAACTATTAAAACTAGGTTATCAAGGGAGATAATATTAAAAAAATGTTTTATCAAAAGAGGGTAAACCTTTATTCAAGAAAGTTTGGTTGAAAAAAGTTGCATTACTATGGCTCTTGGGAATCATTTGAAAAGTAACTGATTGGCATGTATGAAAAAATTTCAGTATTAAAACCTTCTTCAGAATAATTTCAATTTTCAATTAACCAATCACACGCAATTGTTCCTTTTCATTATTTCCTTTGTTTTCTTTAAAATAATTGGTTAATTGCTGGTTCTCTTCCCATCATCCTTTCACACTATTGAAATGACACGCTGGGCATGTTGGCACATTGTTTGCGGCTCATGGCAAATGGCAACTCTTAAATGCTAGCACACTTTTGGTTGTCACAATTTCATCAGAACCCATGATTTATTCCTTCTTCCACTTTTTCATGATAAGTGAGTGTCAGTTTTGGGTTGAATTGCTTGATACTATGGCTGTAACAATGTCATTCGGATCATTAGAAGGGGCTGGATTCGTAGCTTGACATTACTCTTGTTTGAGGTGGATTAGTTCCAATCTTGGAGCACATCACCCTGAAATGAAGACAAGATTTCAGATATCATTTTCAACAATAATCATTTTCAATTAGAACACAAAAATTCAACAATTCACCATCAAATTTATTGAAACCATAAATCAAGGGTTATGATTTATTTAGATGATTGATGATACTAAAATTAAAAGAGAAGAACAAATGCATTGAGTTTTCCACCTTTCTTGGTCTATATGGTTGGAGAGCATGCAATGACACAATTGGTGAATAGAGAATAATGTCTGGCAATTAAATGGGGGGTTTTGCAGATGATTGAATAGTGGAAGGCACAAAGCAAAATTTATTTTTGATTGTCTTGGCACATTTTTTCTTCATCACTACTGAGAAAATATTTATATACAATGAATCTTCCCCCAATATTAAGGTACTGACCAGTATGATTGTTGTTTCATTTTTATTATCAAAACAATGTCATATAAAATGTGCAGAACAAAAATTAGGAAAAAAAATAATTTTGAAATTTTCATACTTGCCAAGTGCTTACCCAACATCAAAGCCATTTTAAATTCTTTGGCTTGACTAAAATTATGGTTCCAAAGGATTCCACAATGCCAACATAATACGGGTAAAATGAGTAATTTCTCTTTCTTTAATAACTGAAATTAACTCTGGATGATAGTGAAGAATTAAATTTTCAAATTTTGATTCCATTACCAAGTAGTCACCCTGCACCAAAATCAACCAATTTGTACTACTAATGCTGGTTCAAAACAAATTTCATGCAACAAATATTATGTCTCAAAATAAGTCAAATGAGAGATACAGCTAGTGATAGTGTAAAATCATATTGAAACTAAGCCAGCTATGTCCATTCCTACAATTGGGTTTCCACATTACAAGCATTTTCTGCTAGTAGTCTTAGTCGCATCTGAGTCCCATTGTGGTAACCTAGTACTTGTTGATCTTTTGCTTTGTTGGTGGATAACTTGTGACAGGGTTGGTATTTTTTATGAAATTTCAGGATACATTGTTTTCATGTGATAAAATATAATGACAAAATACTCATAAAAAATCCTCTAAATATATACACAACCCAACTGCAGCCCTTGTAATGACTGAGTTTCATATATGGTTCCTTTTTTGATAGGGTCACCTTGGAGATGCAGACAGCCATTAATCAAAAGTAACGGAAAAGATTATAATTATAATATAAAAAAATAAAAATAGAAACATGTTTGTCGAACGCTGTCAAATCAATGAATATATTGCATTTCCAACTATTGACATGAACAAAATTTACAATGATAGGATATGGGAAATATTTTGCAACTTTTTATTTATGTTCAGACAGCTGCCCTCAAAAGGAGCTATGTCTTCCAAAAATATTCAATTTAGTATGGCTGAGGTGATACCAATTTTTTTTAGAGTGAATTCACCAGATGAGGAGTGAATTTTTAACTTCATTGCTGTGAGTGCTTGTTAACACTACAATTGTGCATGGAATCTGCACCTTAAACTTTCACAGAACTGTTGCACTTTTGAGTTTACAGCAAAAGTAAAACAAAGAACTTGATAAATGTGACTTTATACAAAGCATAAGAAAAGCAAAAGCCTGACATTTTTAGTTTAGAGTTGAGGTATAAAGTCAATCAAAATCTTGAAAAATTCAAATTTTTGTACAGCAAATAATGTCAAACAAAAGCATAAAAATCACATGAAACGGGTGATCTTGATTCCATCAAAATTATCTTTTTACTCACCTGCCTATATCAAAGCATCTTCATTTCATAATGTGGCCACAAAAAAATAGATGACTCAATCAAAATTCTCACCACATTTTAACTTGTTGAAACAAGAGATGAGTATGATCCTTGCCATTATTGAGAAAGTCAAAAGTGAAAATAAAATGCATCGGCGAGCTAAAACATATCTTCATCCACTCTCTGAATTAGGCTCAATAGTAATGAAAACACCAAGAATGATGCCTGTCATGGATTTGAAAAAATGAGAGACCTGAAAATGTTTCAAAATCTAGAGTGTGGACCAAAGTTGTGAGAATTAGAAACATGATCTACAAGATCAATTCCTTGCTTATGTATAGGTAGATGATTTTTTTCAGCTACAATCGAGTCACAATTGCAGCATTATACAGGGTAGGCATCTGAACATGAAATAAAAGTTGGTCGATATCGATTATGAACATCTACAATACTTTTCACCACGTGGGGTGTCATGTTCAAAATAAATACTTAAAATGTCCCAGAGCGAAATCGCACCCGCTCTTCTTCGTTAACTCGTTCAGTCTCCCAATCAACAAAATGGCCTCTATTGTCATGACCGTAATCAATTTTTACTGCACACCCTGACAGTGAAATAACGTTGTAAACTTGTGACTTGTACACCCGCCCTCCACTCTCTGCAGGAACTGCACGATAACCAATCATTGCATTTCCTCCTAGAGATGCCACTTGTGCCCGAGCAATGGCTTAAATGATTTGTTTTATTTGCGTGCCAGGTTTCCATGATAATTTTGAAATAAAAGAATAAAATTGTTATTCAATTTCAATGAAAAGTGATCAGTGGATTGCACAAATGAGACAAACATTGAACTTACCATTGCATTCTGTCACAAATCTATGGAACTCAGCACCTTCACCTCCTCGTGACTCACGAATGAAATGCATACTTACTGATCCCATATATTCTGTTATAATGCCACCTGTCACATGATGAAGTGGAGTTAATTCCACAGGGATATCCATTGCTTTCATCCATGGAACACGACATTGGGAAAAGCACACAGCAGTCCCTGAATCACCAGAATTAGATCCAAGTCGTTTGAGGCTTAGAGGAGGACGCGGGAACTTTGTAAAAGGCGATGGGATGTTTAAAGATGTCGGACTTTTCGAGTCCGGTGTAATCGCTCCATCATCAGCTGAAATAAAATCAAAATTTTTATCAGTAGATGAAACCTCTAGTTGATCACTTTGGTTTTCATTCCATTCATTGGCTCCTTTTTTGCTTACTCGCAGATGATGGCGTCTCATAGTGTCACTGAGTTTGTCAAGAATCACCGTGGTTTGTCGTTTTGCTGGATTAGAACGTTGCTCGAGGCCACCAATCTGGGTGTCTTTCAATAGCTTCCTCTGCACAGAATCCTCTTCTTGCCAGAATTTTCTTTCCACGGTACCAGCATCATCTGAGTCGCTGTCATAAGCATTTCCGTTTGTTTCACTGTCTGCGTTGATCTCAATCCTGCGTTCAAGGACGACTTTGCCCATGCATATTATTTCAATCATGTCATCCGGAGTCAAATTTACTTGGGTCCTGAATAAGCCAAAAAATCAGTTTGAAAGTTGAACGTATCGATGAAAAAAGGGATTCCATAGCAACAAACCTTAATCCACATATTGCCACAGGGACCATGTCTTCAATGCCAGCACAAATTTTTACAAACAGCTCCTGGAACAAGGATGAAAAATACTGGTTACTTCTTGTTGCGCGAGATGATGGGTTCCATTTGACACGAAGAAGAGACATAACAAGCTGTTCATTAGATACTTCATCTATCTTCCCTCCATTTCCTGTTCCATAATCCGGCACATGCTGACAGGTTGTAAGTCTGATACCTTGAGGAAGACGCTCGTCCAGAAGGGCACTCATAATATCCTCATCTACACAGACAAAAGACATAGTGTAAGTAATTTAGATTACATTCCATTTTATTAACAGGTGACAAAAATAATGAGAGATAAATACCTGTTTCATCGTCTATCTCTAGAACAAATGGACCTTTGTCATCTCGATACAGACGCCTTCGGCGACGACGAGCATCCCTCCCAGAATCTCTCTGCACCACATTCACACCATCTGCAAGTTCATCCAGTTCTAAAAAAATGGTAGAATCAATGTTTTGGTCAAATGGTGTTATTCAGCAGTGAAAATTTCGATCATGACAAACATGAGACAAACCTTCTAAATCCGGGCCGTCATGATTATCTCTCTCAAACTCTGTGACAGATATAAGATCTTCATCAAAGTCATCTGTTGCACGAGAACGAGTCCCACTCTTTTCCTCTTCAGATAAAAGTCTCTTAGAGTGAGAACTTTTTTCTTCTTCTGATTCATCATCTGAGCCATCTTTCTCACTTTCACTAGATCCTGACTCGCTTGAGGATGATGAGCTTGATGATGAACTACTACTTGAAGAAGAAGAGCTGGAAGAGCTTGAGCTCACTGCCTTTTCTGTTCTTTCCATGTCTGGCAGTGAAGGAAGAGTACTCGCAACATCATTTCCTATTGATTGCTTATTGGACACAAGTGGGGTTACCAAATCTTCCATGGGCGATGCGACTACCATATCACGACTCATGTCATTGCTACTGTTGTTGAGTCCATCACTGCATGATCGATGATATGGGATTGTATCTACATGTGCAGAAGAGGGTAATCCCGAGCCAACAGTTTGTGTGCGACGAAGAACAGATGGCGAAGGCGAATTCCTAAAGGTTTGAAATATTTCACAATGCCAAATCAAAAACAACAACAGCAAATCAGATGAAAAAATAATTCTGGGAGATAAGAATGGAGTACAAAACGAGTTCAGTGAAAGAATTACGCATCCAGCGATCGATTGTCCACAAAGGTTGAAAAAGGTAAGAGAATTTGAAGGCCTTGCCATTGCATGCATGTTTCTTTTGAGAACACTGACGCAAAGCCTACCATACCCATAAAGTATGTGTCACACTCATTTCCTGTGCAATGGTGGTAAAAAAACCACTGATTCGTCACAGCACCTCAAACCATCCAACTGTACATACCTCAGGTTTTTTTTTGACTCCATTTTGAATTTCCTTCGTTTCTCCCTGCGCTTCTGAGATTCTAACTTTGCTGCTGCTTTTCTCAGCTGAGCTTCCTTTATCTTTTTCGCAATTCTTCTCCTAGTTCTCTGCGCGTGCCTCTCCCCAGCTTCTCCCAGAAATACTCGATTCCGTGCAGAAACATTTTCTATTAATCTTTGCAACTTTACAAGTTGGTGATCTTCTTCATCCTGAACAGCGATAGTGCGGGATATCTCAAGAACTCGTGGCGGCGGCATTGCTTCGCAGTAAACAGCAGTAGCTGTTGCTGTAGCAATTATCAGCTGACTGCCAACATCAACCTCACTGTTCTTATTTCAATAAAGACCAAAAATTTAAAAATGAAATGACTTACACAAGAAATCACAGAAGCAAACAATACTCTTACCTCTTTAGGCCGAAAGCAGCATTTCTCCCAAGAACTTTTAGCTTCAGCATAAGCTGCCGAGCTAGGTCAAATTCAAGAAACGGCAATGCCTCACTGACTGCAAGCGCATCACTCTCACCAGTAGATTTTGGACGTGTGCGGCAAACTCTGGCTTGCACGAAGACTCCTGGGCCACGGACTGATTCAAGATGACACGTGAGCTTACAGAAGGAGAAGTGTGTCAACGTCATGACAAGTACAAGTGAATTGTTTACCTGGAAGCCTAGCAGGCGGTTCAACAGTAGCCAAGATAATTTCTGGCACCCACTTTTTTCCGCAAAGAAGGCAAGGAACGAGTTTCATATTGGTGAAAGGGGCAAGTCTATGATGATAAGGCACGTGACAATATGAACAAGGTCTTGCCAAACGAGCTCTCAGCAAAACATTGGAAACAAAGTTTGTCTTGTCAATGTCACTGCCATGTCTATCAAAGACTTTGGTCGGAACTCCCCTCTTCTTCTTTTTGCCCACGCCCATCCTTCGCAATCTCCTCTCTAGCCTCTGAGCGGTCCTTTGCCTCTTAGCCTCTTTGATTGCCCTGCGAGATAGATTGCTGAACGGCGCCTTTTTCGCTGCTGCCTTCATATGAATACGACCTTTCACTGAATCGATTTCGACAGATGTTGCGCGATCTCTCTCAGCAGCATCATCACTCACAGCTCCTGAGAAAGGAGTGTCTGCATTTGTGCTTATTACGCTCCCTGGGGATGAATCCCCTGGGAAACTACTGCGTGCTCGGCGTCGTCCACCTTTCTCGACTCTAGAAATGATTTCATGCTGCTGGGTCTCCCACTCCGCCCACATCCGCTCTGCCTGAGCAAGGTCAGGAAGGCCTCTTACAGTAGCCGCAGTGCCTGTAATGGAAAGTACACACACATCATCATGAATCGTACTTGATTCATTGTACCCAATAACATGCCAACAGCAAAGTGTCCGAGCATGAGCCCTTATCTCGTCACGTAATTCACTCCACCACCCGTCTCTTGTTTCTTGGTCGGATAGTTTTGACGCTAACTTTCCAAGGTATTTAACACTGCGAGCTGTAACAAGTCCACCAATCCTTACTCTAACACGAGGTCCAAATTCATTCATTGTTAGAAGTTGAACTTCTTCCTGAGCCCCATCCCTCTGTCGAGCTGCTGCTGCAGTAGCAGCCTCACTCATCATCGTAAGCATCATGCCTGTGCTGCGTGCCATGTCTTGTCGAGGAGAATTCGCGCCAATCCCACTTTCATCGTGATCCTTTGTTGAAGACTTTTTGGTACTACGTCGAAAAGATGAAATTTGCATAATTTCGTTTTTCTGAATCAAAACACATGTCCCATACGTTCGTGCGACGAGGCCCGAGTCGCCTTCCATGTCAAAGTTCTGATGGTATCCGAGGACAGCATTTCCTCCCATCTTCATAATCATTCAAAGCCCCAAACGATTTAAGCATTAATGTGTGTATTTGACGAAAATACGGAACGGCAAACACAGATTATTTACCTACCTCTAAGACTTTTTTGCACATTCTCCTCCTGACCTTTGCGTCCAAAAGGTACATCAATGTCTGTCTAGTTTCATGGCTAGTCCGTGCTTCTTTGAAGTTGTCACTCCATTCAAATTCTGGGTCATCTGCTACAACCAACTCTTCGACAAATCCAAAAACATGAGACACTGTATACCCCGAATTAGGATCCAACGTGCTAAAAGGGAAAAGCTGTACGCCTGCTGATGAATCACGAAAGGGGTTCACATCTCCGATAAAATTAAGTTTGATGGAAAGGCCCAATTCACCTCGAACTCCACCAAGAGTGTCATAAAGAGGAAACCATCCATCAATTACTCCAGCTGAAAGACCAGTGTCACCACCACCACCACCGGCACTTCCAACAGAATGAAGATCACCAGGTAAAACATTGAAAGAGTTGTTCCGCTCCCCCCCTTTGATATCTGCACCAGACTGATCGTCCACGCCACTGTTACTTCCTCCTCCACCTTTAACATTTTGTTCAGCCTCCATACCTGCGTCAATCGCCGTTCTTGTCAACAAGGGATTCAGATCAATGTATACAAGGCCAACACTCTCGTGCTTTCTTCCTCCAATTGATCCTTTTTCCAATGGTGACTCACTCATATCCCAGACATGAAAAAGCAATGGCTCATCTTGCAACAGCGTATCATCGGCAACCTCAAAACGGAATTCCTCATTGAACACAGGATTTAACGATCGACGAACTGTGCGCGTTCGGGCGGAGTAACAGCGTGATGTTCGGGTAGAACTACCGCCACCTGGTGCAATTTGAGCATTGTCACCTCCAGCACCAATAGTTGCATCTAAAGAATTCTCAAGGATTCGCTGCCATTGGAATTTTGAAGTCGATGGGCGTGACTGGTGCCCCCCTACTACACCAGCTAGTTGATCCTCATCATCATCATACTCGGCAACAGCGGAATGACCGCCCAAAGTTACGGTGACGTATGCATCTGGAGATACTGTGGTTGGAGTTGCAGACAACGTATTTGGTGATGGGGTTGCAAGAGATGACGGCGAAGAAGATCGCGGAGAGGAAGCAATTGTAAGAGGAGGAGGAGGAGACCTAGCCGAAGCTCCTTGCGTTGTAGCAGTAGTGGCGGCAGCAGGCGTGGTGGGGGTGGTGGAGGCAATGTTTCGTGCTGCTTTGATGCGCACCTTCGGATAATGTGATGACAATCAACTTGTGAGATAAATTTTACGACAGTAGTAAAAAAGAAATTGAGGTCGGTTCGCCCCAAATCGTTGTTCTGTTCGCATAATGTAGAGGTCCCACAAACCGATGTTACGAATACGTGATGATTTCCTCCAATTTCAAAAACCTAACTGCTGAACCGATTCATCGAGTTTCCGATCAAAAAGGAGCGAGCTTTGCGTGTCAAGTGGAACCCCTTGGTTGATTTGAACATATCCAACACCCAAACTCTCAGAATCAAAAATATGAATCAACTGATGATGCTCGACCATCGGACAAAACGAGCAAGATCACATTGTGCTATTGGAGTTGCTGATTTTCTGTTTCTTTCCGGATCACTCAATGCCTAATTCATCCAACTAGACTCTCAACAAATGGCTACTGCAACCACACCATCTTGACAACGCGTCAAACGCCAGCTTTTTCAATGACATCTGTTTGACTGATAAATTTCAGGTCGATCATCAAACTAAAGATCCAGTTTCTTTGTGAAGGAAACAATTGCAACTAGATTGAGAGTGCTTATGAAATGACGACCACAACCCGAACGTAATGACCCAAAACATGAAAGGAAAATCAAACTGAACTAAAGAATTTCAATGCAGACCATTGGATTGTTTTTCAGCCATTGAAATTGTCAGCATTTTACTTTTTCAAACATTGTCAACTCAAACAATCAGGCTGGAGCCAACAACCAGAAGAAAATAAAAATTCTTTTTCCTGCCCAAAATGCAAAACGGAGAATTTTGTGGCATACAACGACCACATGTTATTTGCATCCCATTTGCATTTCTCGAATAAAAGGGTGATATCCAACCGAAACAAACGTGATACTAAAGAAACAACTGGTAATCTGCTGGTCCGATGATGAAAATAAAGTCCAATTCATTCATGCTTCCATGGAAAGAAGTGTTTTCGAGCTGACAAATAGAACCTTCCGGGTTGGAAGAAGTTAATTTTTCTTCGGTCCTCCATGGAAAGAAGGACTTCTTCATGTCTTTTCGCTTGTCAATCCAAAGATGACTTTTTCGTGATGGCAGCATTAGGTATTTTGCATTTTGTATTTGTATTGACTCTGCATCTTGCTCACCTTTACGGTCGAAGGCATTTTCTAACTACAAAGTTGCCAAAGGTCGGAAGATTTCAGTTCCGTCACGCTTGCATGGACCAAACTTGCCAAACCTTGATGTTCCAATAACCTCCGGCCCGAAGTCTGCATCGATGCGATGGCAAACAGCATCCCAAGAGCGTAGAGTGTGGTCTAATACAATACCTAGCTAGGCGACAGGGGATGATGCCAAAGAGGACATTCGGAATGATGATTCTGGATGAAAGTTTCGAATGATAATTATGTGGAAGGGGCAGTTTGCAGGAGGGACAGACTTTGCAGTGGCTGACAGCTGATGGTCAAACGTTCCGGTAGTCCCCAACGTCAAAAACCCGTATGTGAATTTAATATTGGTTTCTACGGTATTGTACAACCCACGGATCGCTCGTAAGCACATCAGAAAAAAATCAGATATCAGAAAAATCGAAGATTCTATATGTATGGTAGTATCTGCCCACAGCCAGCCACAGCGCCACAGTAGCAAAAAATGTGATATCAGAAAAAAAATCTGATATCAGAAAAAAAATCTGATATCAGAAAATCGAAGATTCTACTTATGGCATCTGCCCACAGCAGCAAAAAATGTGATATCAGAAAAAAAATCTGATATCAGAAAAAAAATCTGATAT
>JALLOT010000506.1:0-19620 GCA_036939595.1 Thalassiosira livingstoniorum
GAACCTAGAAAAGAACCTAGAAAAGAACCTAGAAAAGAACCCAGAAAAGAACCTAAAAATAATATCAAAGATGGGTACTTATACAATGGGATTACTTTTTTCTTTTGACTGAGGGTTGGCTTGTCATGGCCTTGTGTCAATCTGCCTGTGAATGTGCAGTTCTTATCCACTCTTTGTTCTGCATAATGCTGGTATAGGGTATGTCTACTGTAGCCCTTTGCTTGGAAGTGTTCCAACATACATTCATAGTAAGTGATGTGCATTTTCTTACTATGATTAATGAGTATGGGACATTTTTGCTTGGTATAGATATTATAGGTGGATATTTTGATGATGTACCCATGAATGATGCTTACTTAAATAATCCAAGATTTTTGGGTCCATTTTGCCATCTGACATAAAAGTTTTTTAAAGCTACCTGTTCATCAGCCATGCATCTCCATAGAAATTGTTCTTTGGAACTTTACAGGGCCATTGATAATGACTGCCATCATTGTAATCTCACAATGGACTGAAGTTGGTGCTTGTCAGTGCCCCAAGTCCTCCAAAATTAATCTCATCACCTTCCCTTTCTTAAATTTGATGAATAGGGCCCTGATCCTTGCCTCAGTGGCCAATGATACAACAAATTGGAAGGTGCAACGCAATTTGAAAATGACACAATTGAGACAAATGGGTTCACCATCAACTGGAACCTATGAAAGAGTGTAGTGACCACATACTTGGCTCCTGACCTTTGATTCTAACATGCACAAAGTTTCAGAGTGAATACTTAATACCATATCAGCGGTTTAGTAGCAAATCGTGGCATTGGGATGTTGTGTTTTAAAGTATTTGAGGAGCTGAACAATACTTTTTTAGTATTTTCTGTGGCTTGAGATTGCTCAGAAGAAATGAAGCTGAGTGACATCAAAACTGATATTTTCATGCCCATGACATACTACAAAATGCTTCTCATTACTTTTGCACCCATTTTCTTTCTTTTTGGAATGTTCTTGTGAATTGTTATCAGGATTAGGTTTTGGAAATCTTTTCCATAACTTCTTTTTAGTGTTTTATACATACAGTGTTAAGGTTTCATTGTATTCTAATATTTGTGTTTTAGAAGTTATTTTATGAGGTAACCCATCATCGAAATGCTTACTTTTCATAATACCATACCAGTTTGATTCCAAAATATATATTTCTCTTCTAGTTGACTGAGATGGTATAGTTTGATTTCAGAACTCAAAAAATGACATTCATTGTATTCCACTTCATGTTTATATGATGCCAAAAGCATCAAACACAATGAATACCTGAACAAGGCAATAAATTTATGATCACAATCCCAGTGTGTGTTTTCCAACACACACTTATGTTTCATTTCACTAATCTTTGATCTTAAAGGTCACACATGAAAACACAAAAGTGAAAAATGTCACAATTTTAAAGTGGCATTAATTGAGTAGTTCAGGTTATTTTTATTGACATTTTTAATGAATAATAACCAACAAATCAAGCAATGTATTTATAATTATAATGTAATTGGAGCAAAATATACAACTATTTCTAATAAAAGTTTAGTGTATCTAGAAGTCCAATCTTGGTAAAAAATACAAATGAGTAGAGGGAACTACAAAAGAAATCATTCAAGAAATTTAATTGAAATCACAGCAAAAATACAATACAGATATCATATAGTGATTTACAAATTTATTAGAATGCATGTCAAAAGTTACAATAAAACAGTGAAATTTTAATGGTCCTGTCAACACATATTATTTTGAATATTGAGTTTCCAAAATGTCTGTAGTTTGAGTATGTTTTTTGCATCTATCATTTATTTCTGGAAAATCTTGAGCTTCTTCATATATTTGTTTTTCATGAGCTTGAATGGAACAATTGGTTATAAACATCAAAATTGAAAAGGGAAAAAGATATAATATGTAACTAAAATATGAATTATGATAATGAAAATCCAAAGTATTTGCCATATCTTTAGTGGCATAAATCTGATAATAAGTCTCTCTTCAAATTTCAGAACAAATTTGTTTAAATCCAAAAAAAGATTTGCAACCAGATATCAACAAATGAAAACTAAAAACTACATTGAAATTTCTTTTGATAA
The DNA here is from genome assembly GCA_036939595.1 of Thalassiosira livingstoniorum. Lineage (NCBI taxonomy): Eukaryota > Bacillariophyta > Thalassiosirophyceae > Thalassiosirales > Thalassiosiraceae > Thalassiosira > Thalassiosira livingstoniorum. Next base: position 2,111 of record JALLOT010000506.1, read on the forward strand.
AAAATAATAAATTCACTATATGTCAATTCAAAATGAGTACAACAAAATAATCCAAAAAAGCTGTGAGAGTCAATATGTTTATATCCAAAAGCTGCAGATGTATATGAAGCAAATATGTTCACTAAAAACTGAATAAAATCACTTTGACATAATATCAATCAATAAATGTGGTTTTCTTTTATTTTATAATTTCTATTAATTAGAAATTCAAATTTAATGTTTGTTACAATGAAGGTTACATTATTTTTAATCAGTTTATCCATACAGGAATAAATAAAAATGCTAAGATTACAACAGAATTATTTTCCTGTTGACATATTGCAGATCTGTTCATTCTTCAAGAATTTCTGATGGAATACATACAAGTGTACTTTGATAGAAATGGGCGATAGCAATTAACTAAAAAGCAAAAAATATAATTTTACCTCAGATGAGACAGGTAGAAATTATCAAAGATGATGTTCTCTATTCTACCAACAATTAGCAACAAGTATTGCACAGATTACATGGTGCTGAAAACAAGAGTTTTGTATGAAATTCAAGATATTGCAAAGCACAATAATGCTAGTTCCACCACAGGTAAAAATATTATATGCTTTGATGGTATGTAACATTTTTTTATTTTAAGGTAAGAAAAAAGTTTATTCAATGCCTGTTAGTGTCTATTTTGTGGTATAAAAAGCATAATTTATTTTTTTTCTTGAAAATGTTTACATTAAATTTATTATTTTATATATTTAATTAGTTTTTACCAACAAAAAATGAAAATGAAGGCAGTCACATGATGAATTAGTCATTACAATCAGAATACACAGCATGTTTGAACATTTTATTTAATTTAATTGTGTAAGCTGGTCTAAGCTTTATCTAAGTATAAGACAGAATGTACATATCTATGTGATCTGGGCTCCAATATAAACTTGTTCATGTATTTCCTAAAAGATATACCATTTCAAGTCAAAATGGTTAAAATTTAAGTTTTAAAATTGGAGATTTTGTATTAAATGATATAAAATGAATTATAATATTTGTAATGCACAAAGCATAAGAATTTATTTTTGTAATTGTATTGCCACACTATTTAGACATGAAACTTGTACAAATCCTGTTATTCATTCTTAGAAGTCATATCAGTATCCATATTCATACTACATATCAATACATTTGACAATGAACTCAAAATTACTAAATCATTGTAGAATATAGGGCTTTGTGTGTCAAAAATTACATGCATTTAAGTTTATTTATTAATTTTTACCATTGACATTATCATCATGTGAGTGCATTCCATTTTTGAGGACCAATGCAGAGGCTTTAGATCAGGATAGTAAAAAAACACTAATTGAATAATTTGGATACAGGGTTTAAAAATATTTGAATTTAACATTAACTATTCTTTTCAAGATCATATTCTCATAAATATTTTCAATATTGCATACAGTTTTCTTGTTTTTATTAAAATAATACATAATCAGCATCTTATTAAGATTCAGTTTTTAATCTGATGTGATGAAATCAAAGTCTGCTTTGAAATGCATCTCCAAAAATATTAAAATTCACTTGATGTCCCATTTCTTCCTGAAACACACACACACCATGTTTGTTTCTGAGCTTGAATTATTGACTTTCATTATTCATGTATTGTACCATACCTATTATCTTACCAAGTGACCAATGACAATTTGAAAAAATATCCGCACTGCCTTTGTCAACAGAATTACCACTGCCAGGCTGTACCATTCCCTCCCTTCAACATTCTATCCAAAAAAGGTACCATATGGATCCATTGTGGCCATCAACAAGATCAAATGCCCCTCCCTGAAAATTGGCAGTAGGTAAGTTCATTTTTTGTTCAAGCAAGCATTGGTGGTGGCAGCAGCGGTAGCTCAAGCAATGAATGCTGCAGCAATGGTGGTTGCAACAGAGGTGGAGGTAGCATTGGTGGCAGAAGGCAGGACAAGATTGCTCAGAGATGATGGGGGCATCCTTGGCAATGATTCCATTGCAGCTGGGGCAGATGATGTTGGTAGTCTATGCGGTGTCTTTTGGTGGAAGAAGCAGTGGCAGCACTGCTGGGGGCAATTGAGACAGAGGAGACAGATGAGGACTGCTGCAGATGTGGTTTTTGTAATTGCTGATGCAGGGGGCAGCCGAATGTGGTTTTGTTTGCGTGGCATATGACATACGGTGGCTATCACCATGGTAATTTCCAAGCACAGTCACCAATAAAATTGTCAGTTGCCAGTGGTGACCATGGTACATGACAAAAAACACAAGGTACATAGAGTGCTTGAAGTAGTGGCAACTATATGCCAAGAACCATTGCAAACTCCAGCACAAATTGCTCATTCCTCCAACAGTATAGTCTATCTGTATTTCCCAAATGGGCCAATGATGACAAGGCTGCTTCAGCTACTAATAATATTTTTATTGAATTACTCACCTCATGCTTATTCATCTTAGATGCAATCTCATCTGTAGATAGATAGCAAATAAACTAAGTGTATTAATATTACATATTTCTGCTGCCAGCAAAGAAGAGCAAGCCTTTTCTTATAAGCACCATTCACAGGATCAAAGAGTTTTGACAATGTTACATCATGGGATGCCATCATTTCTGCTATCAACAAGATGCCAACAAAGAAACCAGTATATTAGAGAAGCAATTTTTGTACTGAAAACTTTGAACTTTATTTGAAATTAAGGACTGCTTAATATTATTTTCAATAATTTCATATACACACATAAATGAAGATGATATAAGCATTAAAGTGTCTCCTGCTGTTGCCAACAAGATCCTTTGGATCTTATGTGACTGGCACCATGAAGAAAGTACTCCAAGGTCTGACACCTTTGAATTCAACATGTTATGACTGATTTTGTAATGAAAATTAAAGGAGCGCAGCTCCCTCATTATCATTGCCATATACTAATGCTGCAATTGATGCAAAAGACAAACAATGTTGAATAAAAATGGAAACAAAAACAAAAAATGGTGGGTTTGCTCCTGTGTTGCATAACCATGCAATTCCAGACCATTTTTGTTCTGGATTCCCTTTTTCATTCAACATTTGAAGCAACTGTTGCATTAATTAAAATGACGCCACTATCATAGCAATGGCACCACTGCATAACAGTGATGCTTGATGATTGATCCATGCTCACAACTCACAATGCCAGGACTTTTTGAGTTATGGTACATACCCTATGTTACTCTGTATTACATACATTTTCATTCAGGTAGGAAGGATGTACTGATTCCTAGGTGGATATTATGGTAAAATTTTAAACCCATTTTGTCACTGTCACAAAGCTGAACTGCAATCTCCTGTTCACGGCATACAAGAACATGTGTTCAAAAGCTCTGTAGCTCTAAAATTGACCTAATTCAGTATTTCTTGGCAGGGCAACCTGGCAGGTAACCATTGAATAACCAATGTAGATTTTGTACTAAATTTCACAAACAAATCATTTGGATACTTTGAAGTACCTGGGAAAAATGTGTTACCTTTTTTGTTTAAAATGTAATTAGTTTTTATCATTCAAATAAAACTCAGATCAAAGTGAAGTGATAGGTTCAAACATTGATATCTGGATAATAAAACTGGTAGCCCTCAAGATCCATAAGTAAGTACATAGCTCTCTAGAGGTTGTCATTTTTTGCCAAAGATCCTATTTTTGATGGTGTCACTGTGTGAAAACAAAAGGGATGATGTCATAACTAATGTGGTGGTATAATACTTAATAAAAAATTGTTTTGGGCGATAGGATGGTGACACCTTTCAATCAGGGCATTGCGAATGGAAGTTCTTGTAAAGTAATAAGTAGGAGTATGTACCTGGCTGTATGTACTAGATACATACTTCTTGTTGCACATTGCACATCCATAAGTACACAACATAATAGCGCGCGTGATAATAGGAATAGTACTCAATGTTATGATAAAAAATATACCAAAGAAACTTCCCTTTTTTGAATTTCGGAAAAATAATAAAATACCTTCATTTCTGTATGAAAATCAACCAAAACAGTTTTGTTGGAAGGGGGTGCAAAAAGTGTGCAATGGATCTTGTGGTCGTCTCTATCATGGTACTACTTATCTAAGTATCTCCCACGATTGTCATCACATTTTTTTGTTCTTGCCTCTTATTCTCATGGCAACGCCCGCCGTTGCAATCTGCTCCACCGCCAAACGCATTATCGCCATCGCCCATCGTGGCCAAACAACTAACTGCTGCCTTGCTTGAGTGCTGCAATCTGTCGTGTAGTAATGGCAATTTTGTTGAAGGCGTTACTGGGAGTAGAAAAAAGGCGATTCTCTTTCTCACTGACAATTATTATGAAAGGGGCATCTACGATACCAACTAAGTAGGCAGGGTTAACCATACTTACATATTATGTTTCTGCGATGTTAGATTCCCCAAGCCCCAACAAACCAACTGACTATTATGACATGGCATTCATGGCATTCCTCTCATGGTTGAGGAGAATGCCTCTCTCTAGAGGAACGAAGAAGCTCTCTGTGTGTGTGCGTGCTTTGTGCTACAATACGTACTACAACTACTAGTACTTACCAAGTATCGTAGCACTATTTTTCAGGCATGAGTTTGAAGTAAACAATGGAATAGTGTACAATCGAAGAGATTTATCTAAGTAGATAGAGTTGGTATTGATTTCTTAATCAATAATTGAAATCAAACAGTCTAAATCAACAAGTCCATGGCTATTACTGAAAGCAGATTGCAGCCAACAGCCAACGCCCAGTCAACAGTCAACAACCAATAACGAAACCATCTTAAACACCAGTTGCAAGTCCAAGGGCGAGCACCTCAATCATTGCATATTCCCAACAATCAGCAGTCAGCAGCCATGCCAGCCTTAACCGCCATGGCAGCGTTTGCCTCCAATCACAAACCCCACTTCCCCAGCAGTCTTACTGCCCAGAAACACACCAACTCCAACTCCAACACCAACTCCAACACCAACACCAATGCCCAAACCAGCCTCTTCCCCAACATTAATGCCAACCACAAGAAACGAAAATTGAAACTGGGCCCCGAACGAACCATCCTCCTCTACTCCCCCGATTCCGACTTTGGAATTGGATTGGAGCATTCTCCCCTTTTGGATGATTTGGGGGGTGCCGATGACAGCAGTCTCAACAGTCTCAACAGCATGAATAGCGGAGGAAATCGACACTCCAATAATGATGGTAATGATGGTAACGATAATAACGATAGTAGTTCCACCAAATACGCACACCTCCACGATGGCAGAGTCCGCATAACCTCCATCTCCCCCACGCTCACACTTCCTTTCCCCGGTGCCCCCTCTTTAATCGACGGCAATATCAGCATTGGAAGTATAGGTCATATAGTCTGCGAAGCGGCGGGAGTGAATATGCGTCATGCGATCAGTGGGGATATGTGGAAGTTGACTTTGGGATTGATGGAGGTGGCGCCAAGGCCGGTGGAGATTGTGGTGGCGGAGGATTTGGGCTGGGAGGAGGTGGAAGAGGTGGAAGAGGGGGGGGAGGAGGAAGAAACGGAGGACATTCGAGATACGTTCGATGATACAACACCCTCCTACCAAGCTCAAGATGGGAGTTATTATCAATTGGAAATTACCACCCCCGGATCGGATTTGGAAGCTGTCAATCATGCACATGATGTTTCCATTTTGAGTTCCGAGCCTTCCTCTCCCACGGCACCCCATTCCCCGTATTCGTCACACAATCTTCACGCGCCGCATACGCCGTACTCGCAGGGGCCGCACACTCCACATGGGCCGCACACACCTTCCAGAGAATACTCCGTCATGAATGATCCCGTGTTGGGATCCTTGGGCATGATGACGATGGTGCACCCCAAGACTCCCGTGGAGGTGACTGCCAAATTGCACCGGTTGCCTGGATCAACTACCAATGGAACTATAACCCGTCACACTCATCATGACCACAACGTATCGGTTGTTTCAATCAATTCCACCAATGCTACCAACGCTACCAATGCTACTAATGCATCCCATTATTCCATGGCATCGCAATACACTTCTCAACGTTCTCAAAACTCTCCACAATCTCAAAATCAAAATCCAGCAATACCCACACAAACTCAAATGACAACACACCCAACACACCCAACACACCCAACACCCAATCCAATGGCAATTCCATCCCCCATCATGAATCCATTCCACCAACCCCACCGCTTCGGACCCGAACGATCCATAACCTTCCACTCTCAATCCTTGGGGATTAAAATCCACCGATCTCGGACGGAGGGATTGGTGCACATTTTGCACGTGACACCGTACAAGAGCGTGGGTGGGGAGGAACTTTTGGGTGTGCCGAGAATGTTGCCGAGGACGGGACCTTGTCGGGAGGAGGTGTATCCGAATTTCGATGCCAGAGATGCCAGAGATGCCAGAGATGTCAGCGATGCCAGCGGGACAAACACCAATATTGGAGAAAAGGAAGCCCATCTAGAACCGGGCGATGCCTTCATGGAAGTCGGTGGCGTCAGCCTCCGTAACAAAATCATCGGTGATAACGAATGGGCCGATATGGTGCATTATATTAAAGTGATTGGTAGACCGTTGGTGATTGTGGTGGCGAAGGATCGGTGTTTTAGTCGGGAAAGGGCGGGGGTTGTCGATGCTCCTGCCAATCCTGCCGCCCCTGCCAATGCTGCCAATGCCTCGGTGACTGGTTCTATTGCTGCGGTTGGTAATGTTGGTAATGCTAGTAATGCTGGTGCTGGTGTTGTGCCTACTGGGATTGGGGAGGATGGAGGAGATACGGAAAATGAGGAGAGTCGCAGTGGTCCTGTCAGTGTGGATGGTGACGATGACGAGGATGAGAAGGATGCTGATCATCATGAGGGTGACGAGCAGAAATCAAAAGCCAGTGGCAGCCAGAGAGAGGAAACGATGGAGAAAAAGGTGGAAGAACAGCAAGAGGTCGAGGATGAGCAAGTGCACGAGGAAGAGGAATTGCAACAGCAGGAAGTAGATAGTGGTATTGAAGAGCAGGAACTTGTAGATCAGAGCAAAGATTGCGATAGCAGCGATCGGCTAGTTGATGAATCACAACAAGTGGATGAAACATATCAAGACACTCAGTTGGAACAGCAAGTGGCAGATAGTAAAGCAGAAGATGATGATGTTCACATGCACAATGGACAGAATGGAGCGACCGAGAATGCTGACGTCAATAAAAAGAATGAAGAACAAATTTCTAACTTGAGAAGTGAGAATGACACTCAAGATGGCAATGACGAGCTACCTCGAAATGAGGCTAAAGAAGAAATGGAATTTCCAGCAGTAGAGTCCATTGAAGAAGTCTCATCAAGAAGTGATTCTGCGTTGGTCCACTCATTTTTGAATAAGGTTCATGATGTCAATGCAAGTGATGGAAGTAGAGATCTTGGTGAGGGTGATGACGATGGAGAGGATGCAATTGACAGTCGTGGCATGGAGGGTGCAGAGTCAGTTCCTCCGCCAAAGAATGCATTCGTGGCATCACCAGAGGCTGCTGCAGCATTGGTGGGAGACATTGTAGGAGTTGAAGAAGATGAGGACAAAGAAGAAGAGGAAGAAGGCACTGAAACGCACGAGCAAGCCTCTGAATTGCATGACATTCTAGACGAGGCATCACAATCAATTTTGGATGTAACAATAGACGAGCCTAACTCGAACCGCATCGGCATTGCCCCAAAAGAATCTCCAAGCTTTTCAAAAAGTGGAGTCGGTTCCAACAATAATGCAAGATTCCCCATGTCTATCTATGCTGCTCCGTCTGTGTCATTTGTCAGCAAGACCACAGAAGAAAACAGCGAGAATTCTTCTCCTCCTCCCAAGATTTTAGAAGAGAATGCAACTGAGTTGGGAGAACGTAAATCAGTTGCTCAATTGAGAGGCTTGTTTTCTCCCATTGTTGTTCCTGATAAATCGAATGAGGTAGCAGCAGCAGCAAGCGTGTCTCCTCCCGTGGACAAGGAAATCAAAGAATCCAATTTCATGGCCACCAGGAGAAATTTCAACTTAATCAAGAATGTCCCAAGTGAAAAACCGACCCCGAAAGCAGAGTCAAAGAAGGCAAACACCACCAGTTCGAAGAAAAATGAACCTAAACCTGAAGTTCCTTCCCAAATTGCTGTTTTTCCTCCAGGTTCCCCCGAGCTTGTGAGAAAAACCGTGAAAGGAAAGCGAGTCTACGAAATTCGCAAGGTGTTTCAAAAAGACTCTAATTCAAGTACAAGTGTTGGAAGTTCTGATTCCGCGGCCTTAGAAACAGATGTGATTGATGAGGAGAAGGGAGGTGATGTCATTCCAGACAGCGTTGGGGGCACGGAAAATAACCAAGATGATAGTCAAAACCAAAATTCAGTGCTGGAGGATGTAGTCACATCAGAAGAACAACCAAATAGTACCAGCGACTTTGTTGAAGAAAATGACCAAAATATTTTCCAAATGAAAAACAACGATTTCAGTGCCATCCAGTTCAGCCCAGTCACATCCCCACTCAAGCCGTTTGACGAAACTGAAAATTCTTCCTTCCATGCCAATTTGATCAATGACATCAATGCAGAATTTTCTTCTCCAAAGAGTCCAATTCAGCTTTCTGAGAGTAGGGATGACACTGAACACAAGAAGCACAGAGAGACGACGGAGAACTTTTCTCCTGCTGATTTCGATGTGGATGACGCCAAAACTACTGACTCTGAAAATGATGACAAGAAAGCCGTGGACAATTTCCCGTTGCCTCCCTTGCCAAATAGGGGAAATGTAAAGATATGCGCCAAGCCAGAGAAGCGAAACCGCCCGTTTTCCATTGGACAGCAACAGCTTGATGAGAGAGATGAAAGCTCGCAGGGTAACCATTCCACTGACACGAACTCTATTGGCAGTCTTAATGCAGAGAAGGAGGTCATGTCAACGCCAGCCAAACAAGGCACCAGTGGGCCCAAAATTGATCCCATCACACCTTGGGTTCCGAAAAATCTCTCACCGGCAAAGAAAGCAGATGGAAATAAGGGGAAAAGTGTCTCAACAAAGAATGTTCCGTCCTTTGGCCAACAAGCAGCATTCCAAATAGAAGAGAAGGATTCTCCATTTGTCGGCAATATCAAATTTGAAACTGCGAAGGATCGAGCTCCAGCATCTGCTTTGTTTTCTCAAGCATTTGTTGTTCAACGTAAGGAAGCAATAATGGGCAAAGGAGAACCAAAGGAGTTGGGGGGTGACACGCGATGGGTACAAACGGATAGCCCGCTATTTGTAACAAGGAAGAATATGACTGATGGGAATAAAGCTCAGGAAAACGACTTTTCTTCCTATGTGCTCAAGATAGAATCACCAGGTGCCGAAAGAATTCAGCCGGAGGAGAATTTGTTTCCACTGCCTGCTGAGATTGAGCTGGATCCCTTTGCATTAAACGAGCCCCATCTTTCATTACAGGAGGATATGGAAAATGAAACTTCTTTTGCCGGTGACCCAGGCTGGAATCTAAATGAAACCATAGTTTTTGCAGACGATACAGAAACCAGACCTGACTGCTGTGGCTTAGACAATATTTGTACAGATGACATGTTTGAAAGCCTCGTTCAGGATTGCGGCAACTTTGAATTTTACCGAAAAGAAAAGGAAAAGGTCAACAAAGTGCCATCCCCGAGAAGAAAAAATTTACTGGGTAAAGTTCGTCTTGGAAAGAAGAAGGACAACAATAAGAATAAGAACAAACTAGAATATGGAGCTTTAGATGAAGATGAAGAGAAAGAAATGATGAAAGGCATCAGAAAGGCCCATGTCCAGCTGATGTATCAGAATATTCAAGGTCAGAGCGTCGCAGCAGCGTCTCAGTTTTGTTTGTTAGATGATGAAATAAGTGTGTGATACGTTCTTTAGAAATAATTATTATTGAAAAACCAGAAGAACTAATGAATTAATTGAACACAATGATGAAAGCTCTGGTGAATGAAAAAACAATCCTTCTTAATGCAATTGCACTACATGTACCTATGTCTTTGCCATTATTCTCCTTTCCCCATACAAGTACGTCTACCCTTGAGCCTGTGGTCAAAGCCTGACCGCAGATCTTTCCTTTCCTCTGTTCAACAAATTGCCACCTACAACAACACCCGAATCGATTAATGAACTCCCCTCCATTGACACCAGTGTTCCACTCACATATTGGCAACTATTTTTTTTTATTTTCGCCCCAAACCAATGAATAGCTTTTTTACAAAACTCAGACACAAGAAAGTTTAAGTTTGAAATGTTCAGAGGTAGTAAGAGTCTGCCAAATGTCTTTTTAGTTGAAGAGGGGGTCCAAATAGATACGGGAAAATCAATATCATGAATGAACCTTGAGTTTAGATAGAGGCTGTTAGTGATGAGGAGAGTTGGGAATGGCATTCTGTTGCAATGAGTCCTTGGACACATGAAGAGTACTGGGAATAATATCCACTTATGAAGTGAGCTCCCAATTGACTGTATTTTGTTTTGATTCTTTCCTGACCTCCCAACCTAGGTTGAATTACCTCTGTGCATGGAATATTCGTGTAGGGCAAAGTCTTGTAATATTGTGTGCTTAATTCCACAGACATACTTACCTATGGCTTAGTTGACATATATCCCATGAATGACCCTTGTTTAGTGTGGATTGGATTTGATCCTCGGACATCTCTGACCAGGGAAAGTCCAATTCATATGGGGATGTTGGCATTAGCATGCTGAGGCCAACTATACTGACAACTGCTTCATGATAGCCTCCCTATCCAAGCTTGCTTTTCCAGAAGAGTGAATTTTGTCCAAATGTGGAACCTTCTTTTGGTGGTCCTTAAGTCCTAAGGAACACTTAGTTGTCCCTCTTGAGGCTTGCCTGTACAATAGTGTAGTTTAAAAAGTTTGTGGGAAGATGTTGTCTGGTATGATCTTGTGAAAACTGAGTATGGAACATGACAACCAAATCTTGTAGATGTGTTGTGAACACAACTTTCTGGTAGGAAACTCCTGCTATGATGTGGTATTGTACAATGTTGACTGTTGACAAGGTAAATAATGAACCACCACTCACATATCATCATTTGGCCATTCAATGGACAAGAGTTTACTGGGATGTTTGATGTTATTTAGCTGTCAAGATTGATTCATTGTTATTGAAATTATTTTTTGATCAATCATAAAAGGTATGTGACAACAAATAATTTGATCTGATTGATATTTTATTTATTCATTTCTGTGCTTTCATATTGTAATACTCGCAGCTTGGGTGAGGTTATGTTCAATCAACAAAATATACTTTGTTCCTACTTACACATTCATATTCATTGTGTATGATTATGACTTTGGGGTATTGATTTTCTCATTTTCCTGTGATCATTTATTTTTTGTATTATTTCCCTTTGTACAACTTCAATGTCTTCACATACCCATGAATGCCATTCTTTCCCTTTGTAATTTTATTGGTAAAATTTCAATAAAATTGAAGCTTTACATTTAGCGCAATGAAAATACTTTATTACAAAACTTTTTTCCCATTTACTTAACTGAATTGTATTGTGTTTGTTATAATATTTGGATATGGTATGATGAATAGTATTTTTGTGTGACATGTGAATATGTAGAACACCTCTATTTCTACTGTATGTGCAACAAATCTTTCTGGAAAGACATATAATTTCAGAAAGATAGTTGTTTTACTGATGAATGTATTCATTTTCACCATTCATAGAGTGACATGATTTGATTGTTAGAAGTAGCTTGGTCATATTTTGATTACTAATGTTTCTTGTTCCTCCTTTCAGAGACATCCTTTGTGAAGGTTGGTCCTCAATCAATGTCTTCAGATTTATTATGACAAATTTCCTGTAGTATTGTTTGTTTTTAATCAAGTAAGTGTTGATTTTCAAGTTTCAATCTTGCAATTGGTTTAAAAGCTAGTTAGTGTGATTTTTGATCTCTTGCATTTGATATTAATCATATGGTTTTTGACTTCCTCATACTTTTGATTTTTGCTCAAATTCAAATTTGTAGCAACAACTAGTCGTAATATTTTCATATTGTACTTGATTGAACATTAGCCATTGCTTATAAAGATGGAAGCCCAAGGTTAGGCATCTAAGTTTATTTATAATGTTTTTGTTGTTCTTCATTTTCAAGCCAAATCCATAGTAACTTATCAAAATTTAAGGACTACAACATTTGAAGTTAGTTTTCAGGTAGCAGTAGATTCATCAAATAAACTTAATAATTAAATTGTTAGTATTGCATTTTGAGGATATTTTATGAATACCTTTTTCTATGAATATGATCTAGAGATAGAGACATGTAGATAAAATGATATTTCATATCTAAATCACTGAGAACAATTTTTTTGTTGTCAGTCTAAGCATGATAGCATGAATATGAATTTTTGTTTTTGGGTATATTTCCACATTGATGAATGAAAAAAGGTTGACAAAGGTAGTGGAGGAAAAAAATATCATTTTTCTTTCTGCTTGAGTTTTTGTTTGTTTATTTTTTCAGCCACAATGTCATTGTGAGGATGGTGTCTTTTTCACTTGCAATCAATGGTTATCATCACGTTGATGAGACACAGGGAACAATACTTTCCATCTGTTTTTGTTGTGTGTTTTCCAGACTTTGTATGCAATCTCATTACAAAACAACACCAACACCAATATTACTGTGAGAACTTCTTTTCCAGTCTTTGATGTTTATAACTTGGTTTGTACATATGCTGATGACAACTGCATTCAATAACTGCTAAACTGGACAACTGAGGAGAAACAACCAGTTTCTTGTTTGATAATCAACAGCATTTCTTTCTTTCTTTATTATTGCTCTTTCAGATACCAATTATTTCTGATTGGGAAAGAAATATTCACAGACCATAGATCTTAATCTTCATCACCTATCCTTTGTTGATTAAGTGGGATTACACCTTATGCCATTTCCAAAATCATCAATAAAATTGAGTGCAGATTTTGTTACATCAGATACATTTTTACTAGGAAATATTTCACAAGAGAGAGAATTTGGTTGTGCATTGAATATATCAGTTGTTCCTTTTCATTTTCAGGGAGTATAAATAATATTGCAATTTTTGGAGACACAGAAAGTCAAAAATAATGAACTGACATTGAACATGGATGAAAAAGGCTTTGTCAATAGCAAGAAAAGAGTTCCTTTTCAAATTAAATATTAAAAAGAAATGATACAATTGAAATACTTTTTGATGAAGACTCAAATGACAATCGTGGTAAGGATAAATAAGAGAACACAGGAAAAAGTAATCATATGAAATTGAAACAATTGAAAACAAAAACACAAAGAAGAATGAAAGCATATCAACAAATCTGAAGGATCTCAAATATACATTTTCTGGTAAAAGTTTACCAAAAAAGCAAAGATCAAAGCAAAAATAAAATGAAAAAAATCAAAAGAAAAAATACTGAAACAAGTGGTGAAGTTGCATTTAATTTGAGAAGAATAAAAGCAAAATTTGAAATTTCCCCGTAACACAAATACTATTTGGTACTTCATATATAATACTTATCTACTTCAAATACTAATTGATCATTATGATATACCATTATTTTTTGAAAAAAACCCTTATTAAAATGTATTTTTCTTACTTGATTATGAACAATTTATTTTTTAACTTCCTAATTACTGGTGAAAAAAACTGGGAACCTGGTAATTTTTTCCCTTTTTGAAAAGGAATCAGACAAAAATTTACAAGTGAAAACAAGGTTCATTTTTAATCAAAATTATGTTCAAAATAGCAGATGCAAGCTTCAAAACATAAATCTTTGTACTATTTAATTTTGTAGCCATTCATGTGAAGACCAAATAGTTTTGAAAAGGTATCTGGTTTTCATCAAATTTAAAGACACAACTGGTAAATTAATACTTACAGTTTGTTTTCACCAATAATTAGGGTCAGTACACATAACATAACAATTATGTATGTAAAAGTGATGCAAAATAAAAGTATATTGATACCTATGTATAAATGTATCTGTTTGTATATAGAAAGTATGTAGAAAATAGTACTGGTGTGCAAAAAAGGAAAATTTTCACCCTTGTGTAAGAATAATATTATATGTATGTGGTGCAAATTTTTGGTACAAATTTCACTGGAGCCTTCAGATATCACTGGTCATTTCTTTTGTAAAGTAAGCTCTTGCAGAAATCTTTTTATCCATCTTACATCTTAAAAAATTATTGATAACAAGGGGGCTGTTTATTGAAGTAGAGCCTTCATATTACAACACCATGATGAAAATAAGCCTCAATACATGATAAAATATGAGTCTATCATTCAAGGCACTTTCTCAAGTGGTATACAAATATCTTTATTTCTCCTCAGTATTTGCACATAAATAAAAGAAGACATAGAGAAACTACAATTGGAAGATAATCTGTGAACACAGTTACTGGACACTGACAGTTTAAAGTAGTGTTTCTTTCATGATGATCTAAACTACACCACCACATTTTTATGTAGCACAAATGAGATCTGTGTTATTAACTTTGTATGTTATTTTTTGTTACTTTCTCTTCAATTATTCATAAGAATGTTCTGCTTAAGCAATGTATCAATCATGACCCTAAAATCTTATTATTTGAATTATTTTCATGGGTTGATTATTTTTGCTATCCCACTATCTACCACCATAAGTCACAAAAGGAATCAATTTTAAACATTCAGGTTTTGTGTATTTCTGAGTCATCTCAAATCATTCATATTGTTTTTGTTACTGTGAATGATATTCAATTTACTGAACAATCCATTCAGAAGAAAATGACCAGAAACTTTCATTTCCACTGATGTCTTGCTCAATTGTCCTTGAGTGGAACAGAAATCTAAGATGATGCATCAGTAAGATTATTTCAATGTTGAGTCTCATGGTCTTGATTTATTACATTTGATATAAAACTTATGTTGATTGAGAAAATCACCACAATCACCATCTCCACATTCTTTTCATATTATTAATAATAAGTTGTGTTTGGATCATAATGATTTATCTTTTGTTTATGTGCATTTAAAAATATTTTGGTTTATGCAATGGGAATCTAACCTAATCCCAATCTAGAATCTACTTTTTGATTCTCTTTAGAGGAATCTTTCCAGCCCTGTTATTTTTTGATTCCTTGAAAAATCTTAACTATTGCTGTTGATAAATGTTTTTGAAACAGTTAATTACGTTTTTATTTCTGCCAAATATATATCATGGATTGTAAGAAAAAATAATTTTGCATTTATTGCTGTTTCTTTGAAACCTAGAGTTAAGATTTATGTTGAGCAGAATTTCAAAAAATATCAAAAAACTATTTTGTCATGAATTGTTTTATATTTTTGGTTTTGGGTATGCTCTTGCTAATTTGAGCTATTTATTATTGTGAATAAAAATCAACATGTAGATGTACATTTTTTATCAACAATAATTATGAATACATATGAAAAAAATTCACCTTTGTTGTCACAATGCTTCCCTTTCATTCAAAATTAGACTAGTTTTGAATTATACCTTACAGTATGTGTACAGCGCTTTCATAGACAATCTTTTGCTACTATTCTTACAAACAAGCAATAAAAATGTCCCAAATAGATTTGGTAAAGTATTATTTATCATTTTCAATGAAACCCATCACCTACAGTTTTAAATGAAATTCACAAGACAACTTACCATGTCTCAATTGAATAATGTTGAATTATGAAGTCAAATACAAATCTCATTGTTTAATTGATGCTAATTGGTGCTACCAGATCATCAAGTTAACAAAAACATACTCACTATTGACAATTCGAATATACACCCCTAAGATGCATATTGAAAAGTACAATGATATTTTCAGAATAATCATTTGATAGAAGTGTGATCATAACTTTCATGGAATAAATATTGAAAGATTGATCTGGATAAAGTCCTAAAGTAAAAGTTCAGTGTTCAATTTAACTTTTTTACTTGATAACGTCACTCAAAACCTGCTTAATCAAATTTGATGCATCTAACCTATACACATACACTACTTTGAGTTGTGCAGAATATTTTGCTTTTGTTTCTTCGCTGTCCATCTCCACATTGTCATGATTAATCATTTATCAGTCAAACTTACTTGTGGCGTGTTTCAATGTAATGGATAAACAGGGATGAGCTCTTGATAACTTTTAGACGGAAATTTAGTTCTTTAGTTTTGCCAAAAAGGGGAAAAAGATAAGCACACTTTCTCCTTCTGGATTTCTACAATGAAATAAAAATATTTCTACTACTCCCAATTTTTAAGGAATAGAGAATTTTTACCTAAATGGATTTATGCTGATATCACCAGCACCTGTTGCTGGTGCAAGATCACAGAGATTTTGCATCTGAACTAATTACATATCAGTCTTTTTCAACTCATCAATGCACCCACAATATTGCTTTATCGTCCTGTAGTCCCATCAGGGGAAGAAATTAAAACCACATGCTAAGAAACTTCTTCAGATGGATATCCAGAGTTTCCTCCTGATGATAGGATTTTTTTGCAATTGCATCTACTAGCAGACATCTCTTGCATTGCACTTGTCATTTTCCATTCAATCAACAATCATGCATTGTTCAATTCCTCCCTTTACTTTTTTTGCAATATGAAATTGATTTGTACAATACCTACATATTTTGTTTTTTTTTAAATGGAGCAAGTATTTCTCTTGGAGCGAGAGTCTCAACCAGACTATGGTATTGTAGTAGGTAGGAGTTGCAATAAAAGCTAATAGAGTGCATAATATATGATGATTATGAACGGCTTAAGTAACTAGACAAAATCGGCATTCATCTTTATGCAAATCTTCAAAATTAACTCAAACCAAGATTGCCGCACGTACTCTGTACCAGATAATACAGCAAATCGAGATTCGCCACTTTTTTTTCATAATATTGTAGGGTAATAAATTTTGCAATTTTATTCAGATGTACATGCGAGTAGGTACAATATTGTAGTATTGTACGTACCATAGTACATTATGAATGGTCGGTAGCAAGTACCTACCTTAATACTCCTACCTACCTAAGATAGATATAGTATTTACCTGAATAAATAATACTTACCATACACTACATAGCACTACATACATTCTTACCCAATTTTGGTCGAGCTGATTTCTCTTTTCTTTCCATACAACATAAATCCTTTGAGGAATTTATTTTCTCTCATATATTATATAGTCGAATATTGCCATCAAACTTACCTTTTAGGCTAGGTAAAAAAATTTTATTTTCAACTGCATATCACGTAATAATATTCATCATAAATCTCTGATTTTTCCAACATGAGTTTCTCAGTCTGTGAAACTTAGAAAGGTGAAAATATTATCGGCGAGGTAATATAAACATTCAGTTCTTAATAAGAATATAAGTTATGTCTATATGTGATTCCATTATATACCTACATAATTTTATATAAATAAGTAGGTATATAATGGAATCACATATAGACATAACTTATATTCTTATTAA
>JALLOT010000507.1:0-19634 GCA_036939595.1 Thalassiosira livingstoniorum
ATAACCAACTCATAATCTTTAAAAGTAAGATGTTATTTTTATGCTTCTATTATTGACCAAAAGTTTTTAAATACTTTTTCACTTTTTTTGCTCAGAATTAGGTGAGATATCAAAATCTAACTTAAGGCTTTCATATCTTAATCACTTTCACTAGTCTTGGCAAAAAGAAATATAATTGAAATTAGTCAGAAGTGGAATAATGACAAGATTCATCAAATATCTATCATTATAAATAGAAGATAAGGAAGACTACTGAGTAATGCGATCATACTAGCACTGTGAATTTGGCCAGAAATAAAACCCCTGATGACTATTGGGATGATTACATATGATGACTGATAGGTACTTAGAGAATGTTTGAGGTTATCTTAACTAACCCAATGTCAATCAATGTTTTGTCTAGTAAATATGAGAAAATTGAGTTAGTTTATCAGATGGTTCTCAATATAATATGATCTCCCCAATATTAAGAAATTTCAAATGACTTGAAATCCCTTGTAATCTGATTTACCAATATCATGAGCATTTTATTGTCATCAGTCACATATACCAACTCAGTCAATGTTACTTTTATACATATCTTTTTATCGACTTCTTCAATATAAAACTTATCATTTTACTTAAATAACTTGCCAATAATATATTTTTTATGATATAAGTTTCAGAAAAATTGGCTTGAAATTGAAGTCAATGAACTGTACTTATCTAGTATATATGATTGAATAATTAAATAATAATTATCTCTATAAAAAGGAGAACAATTCATACCTCTATGACCCCATTTCAAATATTTACTCTTCCAATTTAATTGCTTAATGCTGCTTTTTGACACTGCAACACTTGACTTCTCTCTTGTTAATATAAAATTCCACCCAAAGAAAGTTAAAGGACACTTTTTTATAACACTTTGATAAAGGAAAATATTGTATTTATACAGAGCAATGCTCAAAACTTGTCATAAGACATATGATTGGGGTTGGAGTAGATGCTTTTGAGCAACCAACCTATATAAGTATATGGTGATGCTTAGCTTTATTCTGTTTTCTTCACATCAAACATTAAGATTTCACTATTTCAACACTAAGAAACCAGTCATTTGGCTGAAAATAGTAAAAATAAAAATTAATCATTAACTTCATATCATACTCTGTATTTGACTTCAATTCACAAAAGCCATTGTTAGAACTTGTAATGTTTTAAAAATGTTTTTGTGGATTTGCTTTTAAGGTTTAAACAGTTTGGATGTTGAAGAGACAAAGCAAAAATACTGAATACTGGGGAAAAAATGGTCATTTGAAGTTGAGCAACAATGGGAATTATTACTCATATTTTGTGGTAGTTGTGACAAGATATGAAATGTTTCAAAAGTTGTTGAAGACAAAAAGGAATCATTAAATTTGTCTTTAGTGATCAAAACAAGATGGAATAGAAGACCAGAGTGTGATTTGTATGTATGCACAAGATATGAAAAGGAAATATGAAGTTTTGGCTTTTCAAATTAAAAAAAAATCAAAGTTTTTGAAACAACAAAATTATCCCTGTTCCAAAAATAGCAAACCCATTGGATATTGTATTACTTAATGGGGGATCTGTATAAAGAAACAGATGAGCGATTGTACAAATTCTTTTTAAATTCCCCAAAGACCAGATTTTTAGCCATAGAATAGGGGGGATTTGATATCAGCAATACCTATTAGTAATCAGATATAAGGGCCCCTTTTAACTCTGTTGTCAATTGAATTCAAACATACACCATTCAAGAGCAAGCATTATCAAACAAATCAGTAGGGACTTATGAGTCAGAAAATCTTCTTTTCTGTTCATTAAAACTCTTCCTTTTGAAATAAATCTTTTTGCACTAATCACTCCTTTGTGTGACAGATGACCTCAATTGAGTTGTCCTCCAAAATAGGAAACTTTCACTTATATCTATTCATATCAATTTTCATGCAACTCATTACTCAATGAAATTCTTTTGTATCAAATTTATGGATCCACTCATCATAAAATGTAAAAAAAAATAGTTTCTATTGAAAGTTACACAAAAAATAATTAAAATAATCTTGAATAAATTTCCTTATATTTGATTGCTAGTGGTAGTGAATATATTCAGAATACTTCATGCATGATCCACAAACAATGCTGTTGACCAGTTTTGAATTCAATGATATGGTGTTTTTAGAGCATTTCCATACCAATAGTAGAAAGCAAAAAGGAATATTTTTGTATGAAATAGTATAATGTTACTTATGTATTTTCAATCTACAAAAAAAACGCCAACATTTCAAAAATTAAAAAAAATATCCTGCTCACCTACTTATCACAACAAAAACAGCCAAGATTTGGTCTTGCTAGTGGGTACTAGAAATATTCAAAAGATAATCATCATACAGGAAAAGTACATTAGTGACAAAGAAAAGCAATAGTTGAAATCAAAACAGAATAACTCATGTATATTAGGAAAAATAGCAGATGAGTATTTACTCTTTTAGTAAGTTTAAAAAGAAACATCTACTCTGCTCATGCATGAGCACCTCACAATTCCATTAGCATATTAAGAAGAGCTGTACTTTTATCGCAATTTAGTTTACAAGGCTGATGCCTAAAATTGCTGCTCACAAAAGTTAATTTCCTATTTTTTGAAAGTTTTGAAAATAGGAAATCAATTACGTTCATTGATTCAATCTTGGATGAAATAATCTACATTCTTTGTGTGAATTTGATGCTGGATGGAGATTAAAATCTGCAAATGATGACTTACCCACTTTTGGTGGTCATACCATATAGAGTCACTAGAAAAGGTGGTTCTGTTCAGTGAGAAGATATTTGTTTCCAATGAAAGGGTGGTGAACTCAACAAAAAATATAAGCAAATTTAACCACAAAGTCATGACACCAATGACAACACTGAGGAGGGGGTGTGTTTGCAACTCATGAATAAAAAACATAAAAATCCCACATGAAGGATGTTCAAATGGTGGCACAATTGATTTCCGATTAAAAAAGATGATATTATGACAAATATCTCCAAGGATTCCTAAAATGGAATAAAACCCAGGACAAAATGACATCAAATGGATGCTGAATAAACAAATTACAAAAGAAATCATTCCAGGGGCTACAATGAGAATCATGTCATACAACAGTAGCAACAGCAAGAAGAAAACAATGATAATAATATGAATATTACCATTGCAAGAGTGTCTCAAAGTCAAAGTGTAGCACCATAAGGTGAAAATCAAATGTAAATTGAACCTCTATTTTTTTATTTTTTATTTTTTATTTTTGAAAAACAATAATGTGTTTTACAATTGTTTCATTGAAAGTTAGTGCTAAAGATTGTAATACATATGCCTACAATGGTGTGCTGATAAAGTAGCATGGATGGGCCATAAGTGTTCAGTCATAGTAAAGACCACATAGGAGTATTACCAAACAGCTGATTGTAGCATATCATTTGTAGGATTCAGCTAAATTAAAAATATTTAATTGTCAAAGCTATGCTTTTTCCTGTGTTTGGCTAGCTCAACTGCAATTACAGTTCCAATGTCATTAGCAATCTACTATGTTCATAAATAAAAAACTCATAATCAGTAGTATGCCAACAAATGATTTCCTTTTTGGAAATTTATCTTCAAAGGCTTGTGCTAAAATATTGCAGCATGCCAATTTTAATAGACTATTTTAGACAAAAAAATCAAGTAGTAGGAAATTGATGCCATCTTTGATGTAAAAATCTACATATTTTTTGTTGATGGACAATAATTACCACTCCACATGAATGATGACTTGCAATCTGTGGATGGAGGTAGATGGAGGTAGATGGCAATATCATCTGTGGATGACAATCACCATCTGCAGAACATGGAATCTGTCACATCATTTTGCAGTGAATTTTACATTGATTATCATTTCCATCCACAATTTGTAATTATCATCCATAGAAGATGGCAATGACCATCAGGAAGTGGTCGTTACCTAACATGCATGATTGCCCACAATCACCATCCATGATGGAAGACTGACAATCAAAATTGTCATCCATGGATACCTTAAAAAGTGACATTAAAGATATTTTTTCACTAATATTTTCTTACATAAAGTGGGATACAAGAGATCTTTTGAGACAATTGATATTCTCTAATAAAATAATTTACAAAAAATCTATCAGAGTCTTCCAAATATTGCTGCATTTTTTTAGAGTTTGAAATCCATGAAACACTCTTTGTGATTGTTACAATAATGCAAATAGTGTTTGTGTGACAAAAGATCTTATCAAATTAAAATATTAAAGTATTTTGTTTTGAATTTTCACTCCGCAGAAAGGTGAAAAATGGCTATGGTACTTATTCTCATTGGAAAGTCAGAGTGAGCAAAAAAATGAGAGCTGTTTTTTTATTCTGGTTTTAGTTGTACCTTTTCACTTCTTGTCACATATCACATGATCGCAGGGAGTGTGACAATAAACTGTTGTAAATGTGACTTTTACCCCGCTCCATTCAAAACCTACCTATTTACTGTTTACCGTATAAAGTGGTATTTAATACACACGAAATGTTCTCGTAGGTTTTCGCCAAATTATTCGCCAAATATATACTCCTAAATATCTTTCTCATGGTGTGAAGCTAGCGAAATTTAAAAGGTGATATGTTATGGCGATGTTAAGTGATTATTTTTTGCTGAAAAAATATTGAAGTGTCTTATTCACAGTGGGGGCCAATATCCATTATCTACGGTAAATACAATACTTGCCACGCACCAATGTCATAAGTATTAACTCAATGACACTCGAAGTCTTCCAAAATCCGGAATCCGATACAGTCCCTTGAAACATTAATCACAAAACACACCAAAGAAGTCGTCGCCGTTTCCACCATGACTGTAGTGCCCAAATTACCCAATTTCACGCCCCAAGAGAATGACGATCCAAACGACGTTCATCTGGATGGCTCCGAGGACGCGTCAGAGACAAGCAATGATCAAGAGGTAGAAGAACACGAGGAGGGGCAGGAGATCGAACATGAAGAGGCCGAAGAGCATGGAGAAACTTCAGTCGACAACGGTGTCGCCACATCCACCTCCAACGGCGACGGCTCCAATCACAGTGCCAAGGCAACTCTGCTTCAAGCACCGTACTATGATTTTTTTGCTGGCAAAGCTCCCCTGGCTGTCAAACGAAAGAGTCGATCTGGTGAATCTAAGGGCAAAACCAAAGCGAAGAAGGCGAAGGGGTCCAGGAAAAACGCAAAACCCAAGACCCCTCCCGAATTCCCCTCCACCACCCACACCAACGCCCACACCGAAACTGAACCCGAAACCACCACCCCCCCACCCAAGAAAACCCGGCGCCGCTACACCTACTCCGAAAAACGCCAAATCATCCAAGCCATCGACACCTACCTCCACTACGGCTCCCTCACCCTCACCCAAGCCTGTTCCCACATCAAAGTCCACACCAAAAACTACCAAAAATGGAAAGAAGAAATCCAAGCCATCGAATCGGATCAACTCCAAGTGAAGGAGCATGCCAAGTGCAAGTCCAAGGGGAAGGCGTCGCAGTTGGTCGGGGTGGAGGATCAGATTGTGGAATATGTCAAGGAGATGCGACGACGCGGAGTGAAATTCACAGTGGCAGACGTGGCAAACTTCGCCTCGAGTTTGGACAATGTGGACGAAACCTTCCGCAACAAGTCCGACTCCGCCAAAATCATGGCGGTCGATCGCTGCCTCATCCGACACAACCTGCGGTGCCATCGGGGGGCACTGGAAATCGTCCACGGATTGGGGGACATGGTGCGAAGGTTCATCGAGGAGAAAAAAAATCAGGGGGGGGCGGCGGCGACGAGTCGCTGCATCGTGAATTTTTTGGAGGGGTTGGACGAGGAGTTTGCGAGGAAGACGGATCGGGCGAAGATGACGGCGGTGAGGGATTTTTTGAAGGGGTATAAGACTACGCCGAGGAATAAGGTGAAGAAAGGGGAGGTGGTGGAAGTTGGAGGGACGGAAAGGGAGGAGGTTTATGAGGGTCAATCAATGGAACATTTTGAGTCATGATTTTAACTTGATCCGATGGTGTTGGGACGGTGCTTTCTTTGTCGACAATGGGGTCGTGTAATGTTCAATGACATTATAACGGAGCGCTAGACAACCGGTGCATTTGCTCAAACGAGGGAGTCCATCCCTCCCAACTCCAATTCTGAGATGTTTATCTTTATTGAGTTCTTACGGTCTTTTTTCTGACCGAGTTGTGTTCCAATTGGAAATGACATTGTGCCACGGTCATTCTCTTTCAAGACTTTTCAAATTGTTATCGTCGGAAAAAAACTACGTGTCTGCTGTTTCTTGTCACCGTAACACGGATTCTTTTTCCAGTAGGTTGCTTCCAGATAACAGTCTGAGGATGACAGAAAGGAAATTGGAGGTTTCTGATTATGAAGTTTTGTGCATTTTGTATCTGTGGTCCACAAACAAAGGAATGGCAACAAGAAAGATATCCTGGTGCAGTTAAAAAGGGTGTTCTGGACTGGTAATACTACTTCAAAAATAGACTGTGTTGTTAAAGAAACAAAGTTAGTTTATATCTTATCCTTTACGATCATCTCACACGTTGCTGTCCTGCTGGCGACGTCGGAGGTTCTTTCCCTTGCTCGGTTTTGTAGGAAAGGTGAACTCAGGGTCGTCATTCGAGGCCTTCACCTCCAACGGGAAAGTGGTGTCAGGCTGATCATTGGAGATTCTTGGATCGGAATCTCCGGCTCTGTTCTTCTTCGCACCCTTGTCCTTTCCACCATCTTTGTCCTTTCCACCGTCCTTGTCCTTTCCTTTCTTTTTGCCCGAGTCGTCTTTATCTTTTCCTTTCTTGTCTTCGTTGTCCTTCTTCTTCAGATCCCGACGATTCTTGCCATCGCTAAACACTAAGGGAAAGGTAGGGTCATCATTCGAGGCCTTCGGTTTCAGCGGGAAAGTAGTATCGGGCTGATCATTGGAGATTCTTGGATCGAACTCGTCAGCTCTGTTATTCTTCTTCGCACCCTTGTCCTTTCCGCCCTTGTTTTTCCCTTTCTTTTTGCCAGAGTCATCTTTATCTTTCCCTTTCTTGTCATCGTCTTTATCTTTCCCTTTCTTTCCATCGCTGTTCTTCTTCTTAAGCCCACGGGAATGTTCCGTGTCACCCTCATCCCCATGATCATTATCATCGCTTTCCACGTCATTGTCACTCTCGCCTCCGCCAAATACCGAAGCGACAAAGTCACCAATGGTCGAAAGACCCTCTTTTACATCTTCTAGCCCAAAGAGATGCCTCCCATGCCCTGATTCCACCACATGATTTTGTTGCGCCGAGGCAAGAGCAATTCCAGCTTGGATTGCAACCACGGCCAAGGAGAAGGAAATTCCGTTTATTTTCATTGTATCTTGATGTTTGGTTTGATATTTTAGTAGTAGCACTTTCTCAGTTCAATGTGTTTAACGCTTTTTTTATGATCTGTGTGATTCAAGCCAAGAAGAGATAAGTCACACGTGCTCCATTGCGAAAGAGCACATGCTCCAAGACTTATTCGCCGGGCGTGCTCCAAGACTTATTCGCCGGGCGTGCGCTCAATGGGTGGTGCCTCGCTGTGTGGGACTTGAAACTTTTGATAAAAGCAGAAAGTGAAACGACAATCAAAAAGTAGACCTTGTCCCGTGTCAATCAATCCTTACGGCATCTACCCGTTACTAGAAGAGGAGTGAAAACCTACCCTTCGCAGTGCGGGTATGTTTTTCAGAGGGTCGAGAGCACTTTTGTTGATGGGACTCGAAACCTCGCGGTGGTCTGAACGATTCCACACTCTTGGCATTCTGGGCTCTAGAGATGTATGTGAACCACGCAAGCAAAACCAATGGGTCCATTATCTCATGGCTTTCGTCGGTCATGGGACTCAAAACCTTGCGAATGAGCAAACGTGCTGTTAGTTTTTCAAATGGCTTTGTTACTCTTTATTCGTTGTTTTGTCTCGTGCATGGGTTTTCGCCATATTTGATTTTTGCATTTTCTAAAGCATTGGGATGAAGGACTTCATCGGCTAATCATGAGATCTACTTATCATTAAATGGAATGCTTAATTAACATGTTTTCCATCTGTCCGGCAGTTGCAAACTAATTGCAACATCATTTACGAATCCTACTACCCCACCACATAAGACAAACATTTGTTTACATCATAGACCCAACACTACTCGTAGCCCTATGATGCTTGAGCACCGTCTCATCCTTAACCTTACTCGTCAAATACCGAATATGCGAACTCAGCGCCGCACCCACCAGCCCAATCCCCACAAACATATAATTCAACGCCCCAAAACTCCACCCCGTAAACCCACAAAAATCAATAATCACCGTACAACTCACCCCAAACACCAAAAAAATAAACCCATAATTCGTTCCCATATGCTTCTCCCCAAACAAAAACGCCGCAATCGTGGGCATCAAACAATAACTCGCTCCCCACAACCCGTACAAGGCACACACCAATATCCCAAAGGCGACTTTGCTCCCCACCGTCAAGGTATACAGCACCAAAACAATGGGAGACAGGTACGCCGTCAACTCCAACGTCCGAAAATGCCCAATTTTATCCGCCATACTCCCCCAAAACGTCCGGGACAACCCGCTGCTCAAACATCCAAAGCATCCCACCACCGTGATGAAATGATCGTCGGATATGGCCGTCTGTCCAAAGTTTTTATAGGTCGCCGCAACATAAAATCCGGAGACGCCAGTGCAAATTTTGGTAGCAATGACGAGCCAGCAGAGGGAGTCGCGGATCATTTGGGAGGTGGTGAGTTCGAAGGTGGCGGTGAATTTGACGCGGGAGCCGTAGCGTTGGTGGGTTCGGCCTTTGACTATGGATGTGGAGGTTGGGATGGTGGTGGGTCCTCCTTGTTCTAGTTCGTCTTTCATGGCTTCGTCGTAAATGTTGTAATTGGTATTTCCGTTGCCATTGGCACTGGCACTGCCGTTGAGGGGTGTGGTTTCGTTATTTTCAGTACCTCCTCCATTTTCGACGGACATTAATGCAATTTCTTTGGAAGCACTGTCTTCGGACGGGGTGAATAACAGACTGGCCCCAAGAAATCCAATGACTCCATAGATGCAGCCCAACATTTTGAACATTCCGGGAACGCGTCCGACCACTGGAGAAGTGGTGGGGTCATAGAGGCCAGTCTCAGGTTCGACCGGGTAGTTTTCATTGTTGACGTACATGGTGGCAATGAGGCCAAAGAGAAAGGGACCCATGCCGGTTCCGGTGGTGATGACTCCTGTGACTAGACCTTTGCTGGCTTTGAAATGTTTGAAACCGCAGAGGATGGGGGCGGAGTAGGAGAGACCAATGCCGATTCCAACTAATGCCTAAACAATAAACAACCATGAAAAATTGAAAATTCAAAAGAATTGTAGACGTAGGAACAACAGAATTAGAATTAGAAAAGGTAAAAAATAAACATGCAAAACAATGTCACGAAAAAGGCAATTGGCACTGTATAACAAAATCTAACCAACAACTCGTCCGTACCTGACACAAAATCAAACTATAAATCCCCCTACAAAACGACGAAACATACGTCCCCCCACCAATCAACCCCCCGCCCCCACATACCCCGTCCACCTCGGCCCAATCCTCTTCTCCACCTTCCCACACACGTACATGAACAATGCCTGCCCCAAAAACACGGCGGTATACACGTGCAACGTGTTGTGGTACGTCACGGTGGGATCGAATTGGACGAGGTAGGAGGTTATGTAGGGGGCGATGTTGCCCCACATGATTTTGATTCCGACGATGAAGTGGAAGATGGTTCCGCCGAGGAGGGAGAGGATGGCGTCTATGTTGCATTCGTCTTTTTCTTGGATGATCATGGTGGAACTGTGGAATTAATGTAGAAATGTGGAATGGCGTGGCGGAAATCTCGGTCAGTGTGATTTGATGGATGGGCTTGCTTGAGATGGATCAATTGGGATGGTATTCTTCGGAAATGGAATTTGAAATGATAGAAAATATGGCTGAAAATTAAGTTTTGAACAAGTTGGCAAAAGGAGTGAAAAAATAATGAGGCGGAGTTGCCTACAACCTACAATACTAACTGGTTACTGCTGCTTTGCATTTCTTGATTCAATGCATACAAATAAATAGTAATGAAAAATGAATTTTATCTAACAGCTCTCTTGCTAACAGCAACAATCAGCAATGCAAGTGAAAACCGAAGATGAGGATCGCAGTTCTTGTTCACTGGCTTACGTACTTACCTAAGTAGAGATGTGGTAACACCGCTATCTTTACAGCAATACTCCAACCAGTCCACAGCAAAACCCAACGCCATCCATGGATGAAAAATTATGGGCAACAGCAGGGCAGCAGCATCAAAACCTATCAAAACGGCAACTCCGTGGATTGCGCCATTGTGCCAATTATGTGAAATGGCGGGAATGAGGATGAAATTACAGAAAAAATATATCCCTGCGACGTCTATGGATCTTGATTCACGAGATTCTACATAGTTTTTTCAATTGGGAATAGGTAATATTTTCTATAACTTTGATATTTAAATAGGAACCAGTATTTATATTTTCAATGAAAGAAAAAAATAAAAACTGGCAAGGATATTTTTTGGATTGTTCTTTGAAAGCAATTGAAAGATTCGTCTATCTCCTCGAAAATCGTCATTGCTTGGAGTATCACGATGATGCTATCACGCCTTAGACTTAAATAAAGTACTACGGTAAGTATTGTACTGGAGTATCTTACTTAGGAATCATATGGTACAACATTGTACCAATACCATGCATAGCAATTAAGTACAACTAGGTAAGTACCCTAAGTATCGGTGAAAAGGAGCCCCACTTATGAAAAAGAGCCTACACTCTGATACCCTAGTTATAAAAGGAGCCTACTCATGATTTTAAAAAAGAGCCCCAAATTTTAGGCTCTTTTTCAGTGTGCATCTAAAAGTTGCATTTCTGTCTGACGTGGATAAGAGTCTACACCACATTCCCACCTCTATAAAGGATCCTTTTCGAAATAAAAAAGTAAAGGAGCCTACACATTGGAAAATGGGTATAAAAAGAGCCTACACTGAATTTTGGAAACGAGCCGGGCTGCTTTTTAATGATACTTAGGGTACTTCTTAGTTTACGGTCATTCTCTAGGCATTTTGTGTCAACACTCCAGACGAGAACATCAATGATGTCACACTTCTCTCGATATCAACACTCTTCCCATCTTATTGATTACTAAATCTCAGTCTCGTGACTGGAATGACTGTGAGAGCCCCATGGTATCAGCCATTGACAACATGGTGATCAAATTTTTCAATGGCCTCACGAAATGAATAAGGGACATCCCATTGCATTGCTACTAATTTCATACATGACTGCGGGGCATGGTGGTTTAGGGCTGATGGATCCTGCAACCAGAGCTATACCAGGTTTTGTCATCTGTATGTCCTGGGCTTCACGCTATGCCACCCAGGGTTTCCGCTTTTGTAAACAAAAGACCAACATTTTCATTCCTGCCATCATCACTGACCTGTACTGAACGTCAGCCAACCCAGCCTCTCCTATCCTCAAACACTTCAACATTCTGTTTTCCAAAACTATTGTGCTAGCAGCTCCACCCACATTGATGGACCCTCATGAATGCATCATGTTCCAAGGATTGGCAAACCACATGCAAGACAGGCTGTGGCAATGTGCCAGCAAACTCTGGTTATCGGCATTGCTAAACAGTAGCAACCCAACTATTGAAGATGGAAATTGAAGACACATGCTTTTGCATCACACTTCCAGACCACTCATTGCCATGTCACACAGTGATGCAGAGAACAGACAGCAGAATGACCTTTTTGGTATAAGCCTCAAACAAACGGTTCACTTGGAAATATATGAGCCTTTGAATTGTCATATGTGTCTATGTGACACGAAGGTGTCAAAAAAGGGGTGTCATAATTGGATCCAGGACACAATCCATCCCTCCCTCAAAAAATGATTGTCACATCAGGGATGATGGTGCCATTGTCTTGGATGGAAATTGAGCCAAAATGCAAGATCCTGAATATATTTGGTGTGCAGCCATTTGATATCTCCTATTGTCCCACACCAAACTTAAAACCAACAGCACATGCACCATCACCATATACAGAAGTCAGCTTCAATGTTGTGTTGTTCCCTCCCCTGCAACTCTTCCATTCTTTCCAAGGGTATCAATCCAGCAAATAAGCCAGCCATAGCCATTAGACACCTGTCGGAAAAAGAGAACAACAAGCTATGCAGTGTAGGTGCAGCCATTAGTTCTACCCACAACAAATACTTGGGAAAACAAATCATCCAACAGCTGATTGAGGACAACAAGCTCCTCGTCCCTTTCACTATAAATCCATTGGGAGTTGGAGCCCAATGGTGGACACAGGGCTTTATGGCAAGCCACCATCCCCCATGTACTACCCGTTTAACAAAGAAGGCCAAAGCACACACCACATGTATTTCAATGCCATGTCAGCATTGGCTCCACATAATGTATTGAACCTTGTATGCTCAGAATAGTCAAACATGAAAACACAGCAGTGTCCATTTTATGGACACTCATACACAGCACCCACTCCAAAGGAGTATTTTTTAGGAAAGATCTGTCTTGCAATCACAATGGCCATTGCAATACATATTCAGGATGCAAAGACAAAAGACTTAAAACCACCCACAGAGGAGGATGATGACAACTTTAACTGGGGATCAGCAGACCCAGTTGAACAGCAGGCAGAGGATGAAGCTATGGTGGAGTATGAAAGCCTCCTCCAATACAAACAGGTACTTCAAAAGGCAAATTACTATGCAGGTGGCACTAGAAACCCAACTGGACTCTTACCTTTGACCCCTAGCACTCACAAAACTAACCACAGAAAGACAGTGAGAAAACATTCAAAATCCTAGATAGAGTTGTAACTAGCAGAGGTGTTATAATTAATATTACATTACTTCCGTTGAGTGAGAGTCTCATCGTCGTTGGGTCTGGATTTGATCCTTATCTCTTTTGCCCCAAGACAACAAAAATGAAAAAGAGTCTGGACAAAGCCAAGACCTAACTCCCCCGATGGAAAAGAGAACCACTCACCTTATTCTGCAACAACCGATTTTTGCCACCGGCCATCAAGTTGCAACCACCCCCCCTCATATTTGTGTTTTTTGAAAATGTGTGCTGTAGAAGTGCATATCTTTTTTAAGAACATCACCTGTCGTTGGCGATCCAAGACAGATATTTTTTAAAAAGTGTGCAGGAGAACACACCAAAAAGCTGATGCCAAGGGCTTATTGGAATAAACACAAAAAAGCAGGGAAAAAACTTTATTTTCAAATTTTATTACACTCCTGTGTGATTGCGCATAAAAAACGCACCAAAAAGGTCCAAAAAATCATTGATTTCAAAAAATCTGGAAAAACCTGTTTAAATTTTATGGGCGCCAAACCCTCATGTGGTAGCGATCTAAAAATCTAATCTAATCTAATCTAATCTTTTATGATTCTTTGACCATGGTTTGGTGATGGTTGACTAGATTTACTTTTGATGGAATAAATAATTAAACTAGACATTTGTACTTGTTGGTCTCCCCCTAACTACAGTAAAGGATAGAAAAACACCTTACACCTTATCTATGTAATATAAGCTTGAATTGCAATTACAAACAATGAACTTGTGACAAAAACTCAATGAATGTAAAATAATTTTGGGTTTCTAACCAACATAGAATTGTCTTTGCAATTTGTTTATAATACATTTATAATGAAAATCCAATTTTCATTATAGATCTTTACATCACAATGTAGAAACCCAATTGATTTAAAAGGGAGTCCTCTGATAGAAAATTTCAAAAAATAACTAGTAGAAATCTAAAATGTCCTTATTTTATACTGCCTAAACTCCATCAATAATTGAGTAGCAAAACACTGAAAACTTGTATTTAGGATGTTTAGACCATCTAAATTGATTAATGAAGTTGATTTTGGCCCTAGATGAAAATAAATTTTCTGAATGGTCATATCTTACTACTTATGTGTCTAGCTGGCTGTAAGAGTGACATCTTTCAAGTGGTATACTTGATTGGTAATTCTGGGTGAGGGACAGACTGCATGAAGCCATGTGGGAGGTTTCCAATACATACTTGCAGCAAACTTAAAGCAGGTGATCAGGGCGTTTAGAATGACAAACCATATGTATTAACATAATAAGGCCTAATTTTCTGATGGTATGAACTCGATAAATGCTTGATGCAATAATTTTTATGGAATCCTAAAGCTGTATGTCATTGGAAATTAATCTTATGTGTTTGAATAGGTCTGAAGAAACAAAAAACTACATATCTACACTTCTTGACCCCTTATTAATATTAAACATTGTTATTGGAAATACCTGTAGCTTTGGCATTGTTACAATGGAGAAGGTCTGATTCTTCCAAAATTAATAAAAAGCTCATGACCTGCTTGAGGTAAACAAACACCAAGCTTGCCTTCAACATCTGATTCAGTGTGACAAAATTTGAAAACATGCAAAGTGTGTGAATAGTTTTATTCATCAAAAAGGTGTGATCATCCTTAGGCATGAAGCCAATTATGTAGTGATTGGTGGTTTTGATTTGTGCCTTTTTATTAAAAAGGTAAACAGAGTCAATGTGGTTGCTGAGCACCATGTCACTGACCACAAATTGCATGACAGAACAAGGATAGGTGGCAAGTTAGTCAAAAAATTGGTTAGTTTTCTGTATTTGATGGATGACAGTTGTTCTCAAGAATGGGAGAACCACCAGATTATCAGCCCAAGGTAATAAGAATGGGAGAGCAAGATATCTTTTTTGCCTCTGGTGGTTTTTGAGGAAGATGAGTTCAGCAAAAATTTTGACTGAGAAATCAAAAATGCATTTATTGAAAGACTGAATCTGACCCCTGTCTGTCAAAATAAAAAAAATTGCTATGTGTCACATACAAATCATGTAAAATTAGGCTGAAACTTCAGTAAATACCACTAAACTCAACTCACTTGCAAACCATATCACACAGTATCTCTCCCAATCTTTTATTACCTTGGTCAGCCTAAGAATAGTAAACTTTGCTACGAACAATTTGTCCACATTTTTGTGCATTTTTATTACATACAAAGGGGAAACTGTCTTCGAAGGGATGTTCCTGTGCTGACTTGCCATATTTTTTGGATTGTCACATATATAGGTAATGCTGTTTTTGTTTTAGAAAAGTGGTAATTTTTTGCATGCTCTTTCAGTAAATAACCAGGCATGGATATAAATAATATGTGCTTGAATAAATCCAACTTTAAATTAATGTCACAGAGCAGGCTACCACACATCTCAAATTTAGGTTTGTAAGTCTTGTGCAAATCTTGCATTAGATGGTTAGCATGTTGTTACCCCATGTACTTTATCCCAAAAACATCTAAAGATGCTATGGGGAAGTGATCAGACAATGATATATTCTTTCAATGGTCAATGGTCAAAAGAAATTTATAGTAAACAACTTCTTGAAACTCTTACAGAGAATTTCTTTTAAATTGATTCCCTTAATCCAAATGTGTCTGGTGTACAGTTTCATATCTAGTTTCCTAAAACATATGTAGTTGGTTTGCACCAGATATGATGCACAACTCCAGCACCCATTAAACATAACGGATAAGGGTAAATAGTAGATTTAATTGTCTAGATCAAAGAAATATAAATGGGGTCATCATCGGCTTGGACAATGTGAGTGATGTGTTCAATGTCATCTTGAAAAAGGATATTTTGCAGTAAAAATATTGTAAATTTGTTTCCTTAAGGTAGTTTTTGGGAATGATATAATGTTGAATCAGACAGGTTCAATGACATCATTTTGAGTATGCAATGATTTTTAGGGTTAGAACTGAGATTTACAGTAGCTGGTTGTATGTATTTTGTCTTGTCTGTTGCAGATAGAAACTTGCTTACTCTTGAAAACTTGCAGTGCTGACAGGTCAGATTAGGTTGTTGCTTGTTTGGGCTCCATATCATGTGGATTGTTTGTACAGTGTTAATTGTTGTCTTCTGGATCTATGTCAATTTTTTGTACTTGCTAGTTATGAATATTAGTGAGTTGTTGCTGTTTGATTTTTGTTTTCTTCTTTCATACCAAAGGCATCACCTAAATCTCAATAGTAATTGGTACTTGTGAATATGCAGGTAAAATTGTGCAGAATTTTAAGGACAATTGTCAGGGTTTATAGGACATAAAAATTTGCAACATTAATTAACATGTCTAAGGCATCTGACAATGATGTAAAGTTTGATGACATATTTTTAGTGGTAACTCTTTGACTCTCATGACAAAATCATTAACAAAAAGACTTTTAACTGCTTGCTTGTTTGTTCAGGATTGCTTGTTTGTGTGGCATTACATACTGATATGCACAATCCTGATGTTTTGAAAATTTCTCCTTATGGTGAATCATTTTATTATCTGATTTTTTAGCTTGGGTTCATATCCACAGATATTGAGTTATTGGAATAAATCCTGGTATGTCCTTGCAATGATTTCTTGCTGTTATTATGTCATATAGAAATCAAGATATCATTGAAGTCATAAACATACATTATGAAAGCTTATTGATTGCAATCAAGTGACTTTTCTGTAAACTTAACAGGTTTGTCAGTGTATTTTTCCAGCTTGTTTATCTATCAGTGCTGCCCTACAAAACATATGCACTTCCATCACATTATCCTTGTATTTTTAAAATGATAGAGATCCATTGAGTTTTTTTGACCATCTTTAGGTGTGTCATATTTGATGATGGGTATTAAACCATGATTTTCCCCTGGTAAGGTTGAGCATGTAGGTTGACTTTATGGTTATTCTCGGAAATATCTCCTTGCAGTTTGACTAAATGTACACATTCAGACTTCATATGTTGAACATTCTTTGCAGTAGTGAATAAAGCCTTTTCTTTTGGATCTCCATTATTTTATCTCACTACCAGGAATTGTTTTATTTTTACGTATGTGTTGATTTCAAATATACACAATTTCCCATTGATTTTTAATGGATTATTAGTAATTTCAATGTTGTTTACACTGGTACAGTTTTCACAAAAAATTACTAGTTGTCTACCATCTATAACTCCTGGATCCAACTCTGCTGATGAGTGTTCATTGTGTGACAGCTGCAGCAAATTTACTTATGTTGCTTACCTTACCATCATCACCTTGGGTGTTCTTCAATGATGGAGCCTTCACAAAATAACAGGACATTTCATGTGCTGGTGCAATTGTTAGTAGCAATAGTAAACTCATATCTCATATTCACCAATGTATTCATTATTGCAGATGCAGCAGAACTATTACTATTTGAGATGGCTCTCTGCACAAAATAAGTAACAATTTTTCATGTTTTGCTTACTCTCCATGATATGCTTTTTGCCCCTTCCAATCAGAAAGATGTTTTGTTCACAGAAAGAATTTTCTTGTGATACCTTTTCTAACATGCTCATTGATTTTTGTAGAAATGCCTTATTTCCGAGGCACATATATATGGTGTGAGCCCCTAAGGAACTGATAGTGCACCTAACATGATCAGCATTGTATACACAAGACCAACAATAAATCCAGTTGTTGAGAAACTTTGCTGTTTTTCTAAAGGGTATTTTTTCTGTTCTTGTCCCCTTGTTTGTTGCTGCCAGTTGGAATTACTGTTTTATTGCTGCATTGGTTGCTATATAGGTTCAATCTGACATGTTTTTATTTGTGATGCATGGGTGATGCATGTTTCAGGCCAAAACATTTCATTTTTCCTGGATATTCTTGGCTATGTATTGTAAAATGCCAGGTCTGTCTATTGTGGATGTAGAATTCCCACTTCAACTTTGCAACATGTGACTGTAGATTGTATTTCATAGGGTATTTATGAATAATCAATGGGGAAGGTGCTTCAGGAGGTATGATTAATGCATATGCACTTAGTTTTCATAATACAAATGTCAATGATTATTGCTACCAATTACTTTTGTACCAGTAACATGAGCCTGGAAACCATTACATATCAAACAAGAGTTGTGATGATAATCACCTAATCATTGTGTTCCTGTTGAAGTTAGCATATTCATTTGTAGTGAAAGCAATATTGTCTTCATCATCATTTTTGTCATCAGCTGCTGTTGTCTGAGATCCAAGTTTAAGTGATACTGCATTTTTCTGTCACTTATAACCTCTTTTATTTTCAGTTTTCTTGGCATCTGTCAAGTTTTAGGATTGCTTTTTCAAAATTCTTCCCCTGATCTTTCAGTTTTTTCATTTTCAAATTTGTATTATTCAATGTGATTTTGAGTTGCAATAGCATCTATTCATCCAAATATGGATACTATTAATAGTTGCAAACATATGTGTATCTTCTACACAAGTACAGGTATTTTCTAGTTGTTTTTCAAGATTTCATATTGTAATATGAAATCATCTTATTTTTTTGTGATTTTTTGATGTGATAGAGCTATTAATTATAATATTGTAACTTAGAAAACCATTGGTGGATATGTGTTTCCAAAACAACACAATACAATAGCAGTGATGGAATTTATCAAATAAGGGATTGAATATTCCAATGATTTTTTAATAATTTTATTGGTATTGATGAATGTGGTGTATGATTTTACCTCCTCAATCACAGTATTATTTGCCTATTTTTTCTTCTTTGTTTATTCATCAATGGTTAAAGATCATTAGGTTTATCCTCATGTTTTGCTGGGTCTACCCATGGTTGTTCTGGCATCAGCAACATATGTATATATACTTGGCTTGATGATATGCCTTGCATGTATACAAAAGAATATTTCTCACCACTTATATTATTTCCCTTTCAAGTTAATGAATGATTTTCACAGTTGGATAAGGTCATAATTCATATAAATGTTTATTGAGAGCTGCTATTTTGATGGCGAACAATGCCTATTGGGTGTACCAATATTTCAGTAAGCAGAAGATTAATTACAAACATTGAACCAATAGCTTAGTAATTGTATTTGCAGCTAATTATTGTAAATAATTATGAACTTTTATCACAACTGTTCTGCTGGTTGTCAAGTGGACAACATACTGAGGATGCACACTGTGGAATGCTAGTGATTGGCTTCAACTTGGTATTGCAGAATCACCCTCTGAATCACACAGAATCATTATGAGAATAACTAGCTATGTGAAGAGCTGGCTGGAGTGACTGACTGAAAGGAGTTATGAGCAAGGCTTCTAAAAGTGGACAAACCAGCCATTGGGCGTAGTACCTGTAGAGCAAGAGTTAAGAGCTGTTTCCTACTACAAGATCTTCAGTTTTTTCTAATAATAAAAATAGTCATTAGTCATTATTTATTGTAACAAAAAGAGTGTTTTGTAATAGGAGTATCTAACTTTATCAATCACGAGTTTGTATCATAGGTACGACATTATTGTCATTGATTTTAGTAGGGAGTAGTAGGGGTAAAAAAGTAGTGCTGGTGGTAGAAAAAATGCCTTAAAGTTATTTTTTCTTTTTGGGCGATGTGAAATCTGCGATCGTTGTGAAAGTACTCTACCAAAGGATATCTGCTGCTGGGGCCTCTTCTGTTGTGG
>JALLOT010000508.1:0-19792 GCA_036939595.1 Thalassiosira livingstoniorum
AGATACTACTGCTATATTATGATAGTTTGTACTATAGGGTAGATTTGTATCTTTTCCTGATTCCTTGTCACAAAATTGGGAAAACCAAATCAAGAAGGCTATATGTACCTTCGTGGATGAATAAGAACATATAAATCTGAAATCTGTATATACAAATGTATACAAAGTTGCTCAGCAACAAAAATGTTGGCCCTTTTGAGTAATTTTTTTTATTTTAAAGTAACTTTGTTGACATCTAAGAGGTTCAAATCCAACCATCACTATGGCCAAGAGTGGTGAAACAATCCCAGGAATTGGCAATGGCACAGAAAAATGGCCATGGCAAAGAAAAATGGCACATAAAAAAATGGCACAAAAATGGCACTAAAATGGCACAAAAATGGCACAAAAATGTCAACAGATTTAGTTTCATTTTTTTGCTGTATTTTTTCCATTTTTGACATGTGTGGCAAAAAAAATTGTCATGTAGGCACAGCAAAGAAAATTTTTCCACGAGCATAATGAATGGACTGTGTGCAAAGCTTTTTCGTGGTTTGCACCATAGAAGCTTGATATAAATCTACGGTACACTAGTTTTCAGTAGCCCGCAGTATAATTTCAAAATTTTGAAGAGGTCTATCTACTGGTGCAATACTACAATTAAAATTACAACATGGGGAAATGCAGATGATAATAGCACAAGCAAGATTGTAGCATGTGCATAGTAAACAATAATAATAGAGTCATTAGATCATCATCACAACCAGATACTTGGATACTGATGTAAACCAGCACAGCAAACAGAATTAGACTGAATATAACAATAATTTTTTTGGTCACACATTGTAAAAATTACATTAACTTATTTTAAATTGAATCCATAAGAACAGGTTTGTACATCAAATAAACCTGGAGCAACAACACTAGCCATTCATTACAGAACTAATTCCCTGGTTTGAATGACAGCACCTTTTCAAATAAAAATGCATTTTACTTCCATTCTCACCTTGTTCATTTCCAAACCAGCCAGTTCTCAACTGCATCACCAGACTTTGTGGGGTTTTTCAGCAATGTTTCACCCTCCTCCACTAAAACTATAGGAGTGGCGGCACAACCATTTCTGAAAGACTGTAGTCCCAGCATTGCTTTTAGTACTTTTCACATTTGTCTTTGTAATGGCCATTTTAGAAAAAGATTTGGGCTTGGTACACAATGCACCTGGAAATCAAGCTGCTGCTCCCAGCATGCCATCATCCTCCATTCGTTGTCCAGCAACTAGAAAAGCGAAGATACAGGACAAACACATTGACCACCAGACGCAAGTTCTCCTGTGTCAGTTTGGTCAAACATTGCCCTAGACGCATTTGCAACCATGGAGGAATGAGCGGTTCGAGTGGTTTGAGTGCTCGTTTGGCTGATGTCTTTGTTGCATTGGTATTCCCCCCATTTTTGAAATGCCGCTTCCTTGCCCAAACGAATTCAGTAGGCAAGCATCACACAGCCACAACCAGCCCACAACCGCCTAGACTCATGGAAAACACATTTTTTCCACCCGCAACCTTTGCCGGCTCTTGCCGCATCTCACCATCATTCCAGCTGCCTGTTGCCACCACTGAATCCTCATTGAGCCACAGCCACTTTTCAGTTACTCGTCATTTCATGCTTTATACCCTTCATCATCCTTCCTGTCCTCTGAACCATGTCAAATCCGTCCACAGTCTGTAGACAAATCAACATATCAATCACGAAGCCAACAGCCAGTCAACTTGCTGCTTGATCCAACTGACTCCAACTTGATGCAACTCAGGACTCACCATGTATTTGACCTTTCAGTTCATCAACACCATTCCCACCCCATTGTACCGACGAGTTTTGATCTTTTCCAGTCCTTCAACTAGAAACTTCCTGAAGGTTGGGACAGAGAGTGATGACGATGATGAGTGGTGATTATGGCAAGTGTGGTGAGAGATTTTAGAATAGAACACGACACCCACACTACACAATCGTCACTACAACAGTCACAATTGGTAGGAACAATATCAACTGCAGTGACAGACGTACCTGGCGGAATCGATCCAACATAATCATTGGCCAATGTGAATTGTTAGAGGTCATAAATCATTGTACGTTTGATTGAAATGAAGGTGTGAAACTTGTTTAAAGTTAGTGAAGTTTGTGACATCGACTGTGAAGCCGAAGATACGGATGAAAAAGATTTATTTGACGCGAGGAAAGAAGAGGATGAAGTTCATGGAACTCGCTCCTCATTTAATCCTGAAGAGTGAGATGAGAATCCATGTTGGCAATCCTCAAATCCCCAATCCAATGTCACTCTTGGCATGCGGCCAAAGAGAGATCTGGGAAGGGGAAAATGCCATCAACAAAGTCGGAATTGCCGATTCCACCATCGAGTTGGGAGTTGGGATTAATGCGTGAGGAGGACGATAAGGAGGCCAGGACTCAGGTGGTGCTGGTGTTGGATTTTGGCGATGAAAAGGCTGGAAGTGTGAGCGGGGGAAAGACAGGGGAGACATAAGAAGCTGCGGAGTGGTTCGAGTTCGACCATGGTTTGATCTGTACTTATGTTGGGAGTTGGAAAAAATTAAAAATAGAATATGCTGGGTTTTCCTTTTGTACCATGGCTACGTGAAATAGCCCTATGTAGAGCTAATACCAGAGTTCTAGGCAAAATCAGGTACAAACCACCAAATAAATGGCGGTGTGCACACTCCATTGAAATTGAATTCCAATTCGTCAAAAAGAGGCATCAAAATCTCTTGCAATCAACAATTGAACAGAATTGAACTGTGAATGAAGACAATATGAACAGCCACGGTGATAGCCGCAACCACTCCCTGTCACAAAATGGCGTTTCGCAAAATAGTCGAAATCATTCTGCCTACACCCAGCATGAACACCCACACCATGACCAACAACAAACGCAGCAACAGCAAAATCAGCACCAGCACGTTGCTGATCTGCTACAATATGCCCAATCATCTTACAACACCCGGCCAACTGACGCTCTCTCGGCATTAATGGAGGCCCTCACCATCCAAACTGGCACGACCGCTGCCCAACAAGCCATGGACAGAATACGAAACGAACTCGGTGACACCGTGGCAAATTGCGTCGCCATCAATGTCGCTTCTCATCGCAATGGCAGCACGCAACCGACATTGCAAACCTCACAATCCTCGCAGAATCACCATGCTAATTTCGGAAATTCGCAAGATTCCATGACGCAACAACAGCAACAAATGGCGACTCAGAGGGCCATGGCAATCGTGGAAGAAATGCTGAATGATTCATCCACGTTTTTGTATGCTCAGGGGAAACAGCATATATTGCAGCAGGCTATGGAAGATGGGTCGAGTGTTGTTTGTACAAAGTGTGGGGATATGATCAAGGCGGATAGATGGATGCAGCATGCGGAATATTGGTGTCGTAGTATTCAAGATGAGGGGGGTGAAAGTAATATGTAAAATTGTTCATTTTCTGGTTTGCCTCGATAACGAAGATGATGGCCGGAGATTTCAGAGAGGGAGGCGCTAATGTACATCTGGATGTAATTTGTTGTGAATTGATCGTACTCGAAATGTTGATGATTGATTGTTGAGAATGATTGCTATGAAATAGAGTTTCAGAGGTTGAATATAATATCCCCCCCCCCTCTGGATAATAGAATACAGATTTGTTAATATGATTGAGACGTAACAATTCAGGGAATGCATTTCGCGTCATTGGACAGCTTGTCTATTTTTAAAAAATAATTGAACAGTTACATCGACACTAAAGTCGTGATTCAAAATCAGTCCCGTTTTCTTTTTCGTGGCATTCCATGATTATTTGAGTTGCTAAGTATGTACCTAAGGACATCAACCTGGATCCAATTAACAAAGTGCAATTCAAAGTCGTTGCACTCGGAGAGTCTCTTAAATTGAAAAGGAACCCAAATGTTTGTCGACAGATCCAGTGATAAAGGTTATTGCCCTTCGGACATGATCGAAGTACTGCCGTGGTGCACTCATTCTTTGGATGTCAGCCAAATCTTGGAGTTCATTTGTTGATTGATTTGTATTCTCTCCACTGGTTGCTTACGTTCTGAAGTAGACAGTCCGAAAACACTTGATTCAACAAACATAATAACCAAATTATTCGTCTTCCGTTGGGTTAAGGGGCCCTAAAATAACACCCCATTCCGGGTGAAAATGGGCCGAGTAATGTTGCAGAATAATGAGCTTGCATTATAATCATAAAGCAAAGTGTTACTACAATGCTCTGTTAAGTGATAAACCCATCTTCCGCACAAACACATGACACTTGATTCACACATACTAATTAGCATCTTCTCCACTCCCAACTCCAATCACCTCCCTCTCCAAATGATCACAAAACGCAGTCAACTCCATAATCTTCTCCTTTTGCCTCCCAATTGTCCCTTCCACCGTCCCACAATACTCTCTCACCATACTCTCCAACTCCGCCACTCCCTCTAGCACCGGTTCCTTGTAACTCCCATCTGTGAGTAATTTGCCCCACCATTTGCCTTCGAGATTTAGGCGATGGCCACTATCTCGAATGGTTTTGC
This sequence comes from Thalassiosira livingstoniorum, assembly GCA_036939595.1. NCBI lineage: Eukaryota > Bacillariophyta > Thalassiosirophyceae > Thalassiosirales > Thalassiosiraceae > Thalassiosira > Thalassiosira livingstoniorum. The sequence goes on from JALLOT010000508.1 coordinate 4,571, forward strand.
CGACGGCACGACAGGCCGCTCCTTGACGACTGGCAAAGGTATCGTCGTTGAGTGTGTTGAGGGTGGAGAGGGATCCATCTCCGGAACTGCGCACATTGGCTGCGGTGGCGGCAATGAGTGCGAGGGATGGAGGGGCCAATGGGCTTCTTCCTCCACTGACTCCACTAACTCCACTGCCTGTGAGCATGGGGATGCTCCCTCCACTCCCTACATTGACCCCCAGACGTTCTCGCAACACACGTCGTGTTTCAGCACTGCGTTTCAATAATTCAGTAGCTTGTTGACGAGGATGGGGTGATAGGCCGAGGTGATTGCGGTGAAGGACGGCTCTTCCGGAGGCAACGGCGGTTTTGGTGGGTGGTTGTTTGGTAGGGCTGGGTGTGGAGGTGGAGGATGTGGAGGACGTGGAAGAAGTGAAAGAAGTGAAAGAAGTCGAAGCAGTGGATGATTCGGTAGCATTAGTGGCATTGGCACTGTTATTTGCGTTATTGGTGGGGGTGCTGTATTCAGAAGTGGTAGAGGTGCCACCTTTGTCATTCGTGGATGTGGCTGGAGGTGAGTACCACTGAACAGGTCCACTTGGTCCACTGGTTCCTTTGGGTGGAAAAGCTTGTTTGTTTCCTGATACATTTGTAAATGCAGGAGCCATAGGTTGAGGGCCATGACTCTGGAAGAAATCAGTATTGGCATCTTCCGATGTCACACTTGTGACTGGAGAAGGAGGACATTCATCTTGCGCAAAACGAACAAGCTTTTTTGGTTCCTGTAACTGCTGCTGCTTCTGTTGATTCTGCTGCTGCTGCCCCATCTTCTGCTCCCTCTCCTTCATCTCCTTCACCTCCTTTTCCAACTCCGCCGCCTTCCCCTTCCACACATCAATCTCCTCCAAACTCCTCGCCAACCACTCTTCCACCTCCTCCTTCGCACTCTGCGCCTCCTTCGCCAACTCCAACGCCAATGCCGCATCCTCCTCTGCCGCTTTGGCCCGCACACTCTCCGCAGTGTACCGTTCTTGCGCTTCGTCCACTTGTCGTTTGGATCGTTCTCTGGTAGTTTCGAGTTCGGAGTGCAAGCGTGTCAGTTCGGATTGGAGGTGGGAGTTTGTGGTTTGAGCGGTGTGGAGTTGGGTTTGGGTGGAGGTGAGTGTGGTTTGGGTGGTGTGGAGGGTGGAGCGGGTTTGCTCGAGTTGGAGGGAGAGGGTTAGGACGTCTTCGGCGTGGGAGGCTTCGAGGCTTTTAGGTTTGGATTGGGTGGTTTGGGTAGTTTTGGAGGTGTTGGTGGTGGTGGGGGTTGGGAGGGGTGCATTTTGGGGAGCGGTTGGTTTTTGGGTGGGTTGGGTTTGTATTGGTGGTGGTGGGGGTGGGTGAGGTTGGTGTTTCAGCTGTGTATGCGGTTGGTTTGGTGGTTGAGGATGGTATTGCTGCTGATTGTAGTAATTTGATTGCTTTTGTGGCTGTTGACTTTGTTGGTGTTGGCCATGTGTGGGACTAGAATCTTCAAGATGGTCATCCAGAGCATCTTCAAATCCAGTAAAAGTAGTATCCAGAGTTCCCACTGACCTGTCAGTTCCACCATCTACTCCATCGGTGGTGCTCATTGTGTCAGTGGCAGGAACAGTGTGGAAACTCTGTTCGTTTGGATCACTGTGGTCATTGTAACTGATGTTGCCAGAATTGTCAATGGAAATTCTGGTACCGGAAAAGGTACTTTTGGATGGAGAATTGGATGTCCTGTTACGGTTTGACCCGCCATTTTCATCCCCTTGGAAATGAAACGCACTCCGCTCGCTTTTCATTTTATCACTCGCCGAACCTCCCATAGAATCCATAGTACGCTTCTCCTCAATCTTTCCAAAACCACTCACGCTGCTCAAACTACTCCCACCAACACCAACTTTCCCCCTCGGACTCTTAATCGGACTCTCTCTCGCCCGACTCCTCGCCTCCGCCGCCAATCTCACAAACGCCCTCTGCTCCCTCTTCTTCTCCAATGCCCGTCGTTCCGCTCTCAATTCCTCCTCCTCCGCTGTCAAATTCATATTCGTAATAATAGAATTCATCGAGGTCTTGGAACGAGGACTGGAAATTCCACTGATGGATTCAATGGCTCGATTGGCCATTCGCTTGTTTCGCGGGCTGACGACCCCTTCGCCACCTCCTCCACCCACTCCACCTCTACTTCCACCCGCACTTCTACCTCCAGCTCCCGACCCAGATCCGGTAGCACTGGCATATCGCCTTGCCACCTCACCCGCAGCCCTAGCATTTCTTCGTGCCCTGGAAGCATCTTCGGCAGCTGAGGATGCGGCGTGCGTCATTTCGGAGAGGGCAGCATCGAGATTGCGAATGAGGTCGGCTGCGGCGGAGAGACGGCCGTTTTGGCTTGAGTTATTGTTGTTGGTGTTGGTGTTGGAATCATTGTTGGTGTTGGATTGGGATTCGGTTGGTGGGTGTATGCCTGTGGCATTGGTGGGTGCTGCTACAGTCGCCATGGCGACGGCATTGGTTCTGATTTTGTCAGGGGCAGATTTTGTGGCGTTATTCAGCGTTATTTGGGGGCCGTTTTCATCGTTTTCATTTCGGCGATTTCAGTTGTTGCTCGGCCTGTGAATATTAATTAGCGATGAAAAATTATTTAATCGCTTAACCCGTTAACGGATTCAAACGTGGCAGCTGCAGGCTACTTGGTAAGTATTCTGAGCGAGAAGGGCATCCAGAAACCAGATCTTAGATAAAAAAAACTAGATTTGACAAACACAGGGAGACTCCTCCCATAATAATCCCAATGGGCGATTTCACCGTGGTGAATGAACTAAAATCTATGTGAATCCAGTACAATCATCTATTTATGCTACTCAGATTCCTTGCTTTGATAGCGTAATAAAACTGTAGAGTATGAATATGAATAGGTACTCATTTTGTACCCTCATGAAAGTTTAAAATTTTCACTGCAGCATAATCTGAGCGCACTTTCAATAGTCACTCTGATGGTTGCAGTTTTCAACTTCAAAATTCAAATAGTTGAGCAAATAAAGTTTCTTGACATTATATTGTTAAATTTTGATTTATGGCCAAAATTAAGAATTAATTTCATGAACACTTTTAGATCTGTCTTTATCTTATTCCACATTTCTCCCATTTTTGGTCAGTTTTTACCTGTCAGAGCTCAGCGTAGTTCTTACAGTGAGATCTTTCAAAAGTTTATGCAGTTTATCCTGCAGCATAAACATAATTTTTTACAGGAGTTTGTAATCTTGAGACACATTGCTTCATTTGCCTCTACATGCACTGTTTGTGACATGAATTTGCAGCACAGTGATTTTCATGCTCACATAAGGTAATGATGTTCAGCATGACATGCACAATAATGTAAAATAATGTTATTTGTGTTCATACACTGCATATTTTTTGGAATCAAACACCTTGAAACCTGCATTATTCACCACTGTTTTATTCAAGTGTGGCATTTGCAGTATTCAATAGGGTGGTTACTATTTTATAAATTTTATTGAAGCATGGGTGATACAAAACATATTAGATCATATTAGTGCACGGCTACGAACTAAAATTCTCTGGATATTCCAGATTCAAGTACCTTATAGCTCTCAGTTCCACCCACCATCACCCTGTGTGACAACAACAAGGGGAAATTTAAGGACTAGTCATTGTTGATCAAGATTTCTAAGCATTGCATTTTCCATATTGATGTGGGCATACAAAAATTGTGGCTGCATGTATCAATATCAATAACAAACAAATATGCCCATTGCTTATGTTGGATTTGGACCATGTCATTGTAAGAACAAAGTCATTTTAAAGATCTATTGTAGCCTTAAGAGAGATCATTTTGAATAAATTGATAGCTTCTTTAGAATTACAAGGTAGAAACCATTGATTGGGATGTTTGGATTGCCACTCACCTAGTTTTTCTCTAGGGGTGATTTTCCAAGCATCCTGTCACAAGCCCCCAGGTTTTAACCTAATGTACCTAGAGGTTTTTAGTAAAAACTTAATTCAAGTTTTTCCATTTTGAGTTATGTTGATTTGAGTTGAAAAGATAGCATTGCTTAAGAAATGCCTAGAGCTTACATTGTTGTGAGTAGTGCATACTGGAAATGAGCATACCCATTGGATTTTCAGTCATACTGGAGACTTTACTTTCAAGGTGGGAAGCAGGAATCAGGAGCTTAGAAAACAAGATTGATTGATCAGATGTATTGCATTTTATGAAAATCAAATTTCAAGGCAATTACTGTAAAGATGAAACATGGATATTTTGAATATCATATCATTTCTTGCAAACAGGAAAGTTAAATGCAAAGTAAACAGTTTATTCTAAAAACCTACCATGTCAGCTGAATGGTGGGGGGGTAAGTACAACAGAATGTAACTCTGGAAAATTGTGCAATTTTGGATCATTCAAATTCCACCAATGACAGGACTTCCATCTTCTCCATTGCATCCCAAATGTTTGCTAAGACATCCTAGAAGATGGTTCATGAAAACAAACAGCAGAAACCACCATTGTTATACATCTCCATCACTACAAATTCATTTAACCAAAAATCACAAACCAAGCTACAAGCCACAAGCCAAACTACAGGCCAAAAGGTAACAAAAATGAGCAAGAATACTTTGAATTGAAGGAAGATTGATACTGTCATTTTACATGCCTCAAAACTCCATCACTTGATGACTCAGCTTTGCCAACACAATCATCTAGACGCCTTATATGTACTAAAAAAGATTTCTCCTTATTCAAACTGCAAAAAAATGAGTTTGAAGACAATCTTGTTATCTGTAACAAGGAAAATGTGTCAGTTGATTTTCAATGTTGGAAATTGTGGATGGCTGAAAAAGTACTCAATAAAGGACCACAATAAGACAAAATCAATAGTTGAGTTTTAAAGCAAAACAAATTAAAGTTCACCAGTAGCAGTGATACCCAAATTAATGCACAAGAAATTATTTCATTGAATAATTCTCCCCTGAATTCTAGTGTCAACTTTTCTAAAGGACCTCTTGTTCAACCTTCTTCCAACAGTGTAACTCCCTCTACCAAAAGTCCAGCACAGTGTACTGACCATGTTAAAGCTCAAACAAATCCAGATTCAGGTTACCATGCCAAAATCAAGAAGCAATTACTTTGAGTGCAAATAATAATATTATTTTTGTTTTTGAAAATAAGATCCATATTTGTTCAAACAATGCTTTGGTGTTTCAAATAAAAATTGATGAAAAGCAATTTAATACATCAAAAACAAATCTTGTTTCACCTTACCTTACCTTAATCAATGTGAATAATTTACTGATTTGCTAGGGAACGTTCCATGGGGACTTCAGATTTATCCTTAGTTATGGTGAACTCTCAATGAAAGACAGTATTGGGGCCTCCAGAGTTTTTGGGAGTCCCAGCTTTCATTAGCCAATATCAATTCATTCTATGCAATGGTGCAGTGTTCCAAACGACAGAATACAGAAGTTTCTATACTTTTTTTTTGAAATCTTGTATGACACTGTAGTTACAAATAAAAATACAAAAGTGACAAAATGCAGGTTTTGCTTTGATACAATTGCAATCAGAAAATGATTCATTGGCCAAACCCCAAACCCATCATCCAAATTTTAAGTAATTGGGTACAAAAAATACAAATAGATTAAATAATGGTGAATGATGAAAATACTGGATACTCAATCTTTTGTCATAAAGAGCACAGGAAATCCCCTCTGTGAAAGAGTAGAAAAAAATTTGAGACCTTAGTGGAAGTGGGACTCAAAGACTGTGGAAGGAATTTCTGGATGAGGCTTCATAGAATATTAAATGGTGAGAAAGATGTTTTTCCGTTTGTACCAATCGCTTCAATACCACAGTTGACTGCTGAGTAATAAAATTCATGATATATGATCCAATATATCTTAGTTTCTTTCTTGGGTCTATATTGGGGCTGGTAAATTGATGATTCTTCCAGATAGGGCTTATATTACAAGCTCCTCAACTAATAAGAGTATCACACAATAGTCATAGCAGATTCATTCATGTTTCCAGACCATGAACATGGTCAAAAAGACATCAGCTTCCAAAAATGAATCCATAAGACTAGAGTTGGTTAGATGGCTATTGGCTCAGCAGAATGTCCATTGGGAGTAATATTGGGTAATTAATATAAGCAAATAGTTGTCCAGTGTAATTAATGTACATTCCAGTATCCCCAAATCAGTTTTGAAAGCATTGAATCAGATGAAAGATGTATGGTGGTCACTGGGATCAAAAAAAATAAAATCATTCATTAAATAGTTGTATCATTATTTTTCTTTGACAATTTATTCTAATTCTATCAATTATTTTTTCAAAAGAGAAAACAAATATATAACAGTTTGAAGCTTCCCAATGATCAGGGTGATCTGATATGATACCACTCAGTGTTGAGTGATACGCACATAAATGTTGGTGTAAATTGTACTATGTCCATTGATTTCTTACAAATATATTAATGTATTGGTTACCCTTGTTGCCTGGACATGCAGCACCTAACTATATTGAAAGTGCACAATGGTGTTTTTGTCCACGCAAAATGGTAACAACTCAATTTACCAAAATTTATCTATGTTTGCTCATATTTTGTAAACACAATAGTTTTTTTTACTCAATTCAGAAATAATGGCAATTTTTATGTTTATTGCTTGGTAAAATAAATTATACAAAATTACAACATGACATAGAGAGTATTAGCCCCTAAAAATGGATGCAAAAACACAACACACAACTGTGTTTTTGGAGTGTTTCTCCAGGTTTTAAGAGAGGAATCAATATCTGAGAAATTCATCTTGGAAATCTTCGTTTTGGACTCATTTTTTTGGGTTTTGAATGGAGTGTCACTCTATGGATAATTTTGATTAGAACTGGCAAAATAAGGTTGTACACTTTAAAAATGCAGTATACATTGCAGTCATCAATCCTGAGAAAGTTGTCTAATTTGAAGCAGGTGAATCTGTGTTTTTAGTTCCCTTCAAAAATGGAACATTTCGGCATGAAAGAGAAATTACATGGGTTGGCTTGTGGATGGAACAAATCCCAACTTAGTTTGAACAACAACTTTGATAGTAGCTCAAACAATACCTATTCTGGGTGGGGACAAGGTCAGAGCAAACATTTTTTGGTGGCCAATTTCGAGTTAGAGACAGTACAAAGGAATTATTTGCTTAGAGTGGTTCAGTTCTGGGAAGATGTTGTGGCGGAGCACATTTCAACACGTATGATCCACACGCAGTGAGAAACAACTCCAATTGAATGGTGAAGGAGGTTATTTCAGGTGAGTGGAATGATAGGGAGTGAACTGAGATAAGAATAGGGTCAAGAATGCTATCATTAAGGTTCATGTTGCCAGTCTAAATCCACCACGCACGAATTCTCCCTTCGATCTTCGTGGGGGCTGTACAGCTCAATCTAGCAAAAGTTATTCCGCTGTAGGGTTGATGGACGCATCCAGGCAGATTACTCAAGCACCCGGCACACCGAAATGTGTTTTCAGAACCAATAATCAAAATGGGGGGATTCCTCTCTGCAAATGATTTTCCATTCACATGATTTTCTTATTATATCGGCTATTGCAATGCCTCGCTCATCAATCAAAACAAAGAATTGTTCTAATTAACAGAGATCAATCACACTACGAAGACGGAACCAGTGAGCACAAAAACACCCAAACGCTCAAAATACCTCCGGGGTAGGGAAACACCTTCACCCCAAGTGCAAATTCCACATGAGGATCTTTATTCCGATGAATCTCTGTTTCTTGCACCCGATCCAAGACATTCTTCACATTCGTAAATGCTATATGAAGAGGCAGACCAAAAACAGTGCGAGTCTTGGTGATGTTTTCTGGCAGTACCATAATAGCAGAAGTTTCATAACCAACCACCTCTCCCAACTTAGCCTGCTCCAACTTCTCCAATATCAAAGTAACTTTACTCCCCAAATCCGTCCGAAAACTGGTAGCACCTCGTCGCCATTGACGAATCGAATTCTTTATAGTTTCACGTAACTCATTTCCGAGTTCTCTGGCGTAGTAATGGTTGGGAGGAGAATAGTTTAGACGATCTTCTTGGATGGGTATTAATTTCTTTGAGTGGTGAGGAGAGTATGTCTCTGTTTCTGTGTGGAGTGGTGCCCATCGTCTTTGATTGGATAGATTGAAGTCTAGTTGGGATGGTATTTTGTCTCGTTGTAAATTGGCATATACGTTCTGCATCATGGGTTTTGAGAAAGAGAGGGAATTGATGGGTGAGGTCCCATGGCACATAAGCATACAACAGGTGCAGAAAGAGAGAAATTAGTTTCACCTTTTTGGAGACGATGCAAAAGATTTTTTGGAGTGGGCATGAATCGTCGTCGAAAGAATACACTGCAGCTTTAGTTGCATCCCAAAATTGGATATCACCACTTTTTCTGCACCTTCGAATTACATACACCTGTTCAAGTTGTTGCGTCAAGTAAAAACGAAGAAGTGAGGAGACTATCTGGTTATTGAATGGAATCAATGCAACTCATCTCTCACCGTTTTACCTTCAGGGATTCCAAATCCAAGGGCTAAATACACATCTGCTCTGTAGGCGTCTGGACTCTTTTTGCTGAGGTAAAGGAAAAAGTTGGCCAGTAGGACTCCATGCTCTTCGACATTCCCTGTTTGGATATTGATGCATTGTTGGCTCGTCAACCTAGTGCTGTCTTCTTGATTTGAAGGATGAAGGGCAATCCAATCCTTGAGAGATGGGACCAAACTCACATAATGCGCACAGCTTGACAAGGTTTCGAATCCACTGGGCGGGTTTTGCTCGGTTAGAAATCGGGATGCAAGCCAAGCATAGCCATGGCTATCTGGCCATAGGATTGGGCATTCATGCTCCGACTTTTGGAATTCATTTCTGTTCAAGTTTTGAAGCCATTGTTTGACTCTGGACATTAAAAATTCGTCTTCATTGCTTGGGTATTCCGGAAAGCATTTTGGCGGTAGAGTGTGGAAAGGATCAGTGGTGGCAAAAAATCGAAGGTGCATCGCGCTTGACTTCATTTCATGTCGAGTTGTTTCGAACAGCGATAGATGTGTGCTTTCTCCTTCTTTGGTACCTTCTTCTCCATTGGCATTGCTTAGTTCATTGGCATTTTGCAAGTTGGAGCCATATCCGACTATTACATCTGGTGTGATGCATCGAACAAATCCATCAATATGGCCTTCTCTGAGTATGGTTCCCAATGGTATGGAAGTACTACCCAAATATCGGTTTTCTAAAATTTTGGTTTCTTCGTCATCGTAGAATCCGCCTTTATGTCTTAAATCGATGTCAATACAATCAAAAACAACAATGTCAATCATTTCATTTTCAAGACAAGCTGGTAAACACAAGGAAGTCTCTTGAAATACGTCATCAAGAGATACAACTAGTGTCTCCTTCCATAATGGACTTCTTGACCCAACGACCGTCTTCGTCTGGTACTGTCTGCCTCTAAACTTAATTTTCACTTTCACACCCAAGTGCTCTTGATCTACATGATCAAGCAAAGGCGCAAACAACGTTCCAAGAGAGCCAGAACCGTTGCGCTCGAGTGCATCGTTGCTAGTGTCATATTGATCTGTGTTATTGATATTGGACAAAACGCCCTGATTGTCTCCTTCATCTTTCAGTGGCACATTCTTACCGCTTACAAGAGTCAGCAAAAGCGAGCATTGATTTGTTTTGTGCCTTGTGGGCATGCGTTGGACGATTGTTGGAAAAAGGCTACGTTTCCTCGGAGGGATACACAATGTAATAGGGTCGTTACTTACAAAGCGATATAAACCAACATCTTGGACAATTGCAGAGTGCGATTTCCTCTTAACGGTATTTCTTTCGTTCAGTACAGACTGCTGATGTACGTGTCTCAAGAATTTAGCAATTTGTTCGCGGTCCACTGCCGGCCGCTCTTTCTTGGCGCCATCAACCATTTCCTTTCAGAATAATAAGAAATATCAATTGAGCGATAGGCCAAGATGTTGCGAGTCAAAGAAGGAGCTTCAAAATCATNGAAGGTACCAAAGAAGGAGAAAGCACACATCTATCGCTAACCTTCTGATTAGTCTCCTCATCTTTGCCAATCAAATCAATGTGAATGGCACTCTTTTGAACCAAAAGTTCCGAAGCTGGAATCGGAGAGGGAACTGAAATATCGCCATAGTGCCTCTTTTTGATCAAGGATTGTCTATCAGGTTCACAAATTCCCAGTTTATTCTTGAACAGAGAGCCTGTGCTGGTGAATTTGAATTCCATCATCGCTTGGCGATCAGTCAGAAAATGTTGGTATTGAGAATACCGAACACATTTGTTGCGGTGTGCTCCAATGCCAGAACTAGAATTGGTTAAAGCAGCTGGATTTTTAATCAGTCTTTTTGCTTTAAATAGCGTAGTCGAATGTTGCCGGTGAAAATTGGTGGCGGTTGTTGTCTGTGGATGGTCTGTAGCTAATTTTACACTTAGGTTGGAAGCAATCAACACTGCTCCTTTTAACTGGCATTTACGAGTCCTGCCGCTTCCAAAAGGTTTGCGAGATGAAAATTGGTACCATTCTACTTTTACATCAGTCGATGTACAGCTATTTTTGTTTGAAAACTCGTACCTACACTGAGGAACATCAATGAAGCAAGAGCTCACAAGTGACGGTGGGAGAAAGTCGAACGACGCTTTCCAGATTTGAATGCATAAATCGCTCGGAGTTTCGGACAAAGTACATTGAAATCGGTGGTTGACTAAAACTGAAAACGTTGGCCATTCCAGGCATGTTGCCTTTGTATCCCCTATCACATTCCCGTTGACTAGCAACCTCCCAAAGTATTTTTCAGATTGGAGTCGTTGCCGCCTCGTCTTTTCTTCCTTTGGAAGCCATTCAGTCTGAGAATTATTTGATCTGCCAAGTTTCATAACTTTATGAATGTGTTCGGAGTCATGAATGACTCTTTTAACGTCCTCTAAGATAGACTGGTACTCCACAGAGGGAAATTTGCTCTCGTCGAATTGAGAGAGGGTTGCATTGATTGAAGTAAGTTCACCCTCAAGCCGTGATGCATCTTTTTCAAATTCATTATCGGATATTGAGGCAGTTTCAATGATCACGTCAGTGCTTGCAAACCCTTCGTTTTCCCGAGCTAGTAGTAACTCCTTCCAATGCTCTTGTAGTCGTGTTGACAAGTCTCTAATCTCATCTGATTCCTCCACGAGATTTCGGGATGTAGTTCTCAAGTCGTCCAACACTTTCTCTAACGAGTTGGAATGACTGTGATCCTCGCTCATTCTTGATTCCTCGTGACATTTTACAATGGTTCGTAGGTGCTGAAATATGGACAGAAGCCGAGTGACATAATATTGGAAAGACTCTGCTTCAATTCTTTCCTTATATCGTCCATACAAGGTACTGATGTTGCAGAGAACCAATTCTTCCGGAGTAAACTCTTGATGCTGGCTAAATTTTATTCTCTCGATGTGAATTGTAAGTTGGAATTCCTTTGAACTGTCATCTCGATTGTTGGCTGCGAATTGTTGGTGACCTGGACTGAGCCAAAATGATTCGTCTGTCTTTGCAGATGGAACTATCCTTGCTGGAGTGGAGTCTATTTTCTCGGCGGAATCACGGTTAGTGTCATTATCCACCCCGCTTTCGTGCTCAGTATAGACGTGATTACGTGAATTATTTGCACGAGACACCTCTCGACGCATTCTCGCTTCCAAACGAGATAAACTGTTCAAATGAGATGTTGTGGTCGCGGGTTCAACGAAAAGTCCATCTTCTTCGGCATCGCAAACATCCTTATCATCGTTCCTCCTTCTGATTTGTTGTGTTCTTTCAATAATGACTCTCTTCAAATTACCAGCCAGCCGAACTATGTTTAGTTTCGACAAACTGAAACCAGAACATAAATATCCACTGAATCTGTAGAGTGTTAGAAGTAACTGTTCCACGGTCCAGTGTGCAGATGCAATATTGATATCCTTTTCAATGGACTCGTTTTGCGACTCCTTAACCTCCTCCTCTGAAACGGAAGCCCCAGCATCTGGCAAACACAACATTTCGGACTTTTCTTCTTTTCTAGATCGTCCAGTGAAATACCGATCGATGAAATCTATGCCTGTTAGGCTGGACATCATTTCGTCAACGAATTCATCGCGAGGCTTCAATGCCGTAGAAGTATTCCATCCATAAGAGAAGAATTCACCATCATCATCGGCAATCAATCGAAACAAAGGTCCTGCGTTGTCATCAGCAGATTGCTGGCGTAGTAAAAACGGCGATGGGATATCGTTCTCTGCTTCTTCATTCTCTTTTGCTTCACGCAATTCGAAGTAGTTCTTCGTCGCAGTAGTTCTTGAAGAAGATGGTCGCTTCATTTTTTCCGAGTCTTTCATCTGTGCGTCTACAATCTACCCATGGCGTATCTTGCAACTCTCGATAAAGTGCCCTCGGTTTCAATTGAGTAGTAGCATCAACAGAATCGAGATTCGCGTAGACACTTGATTTCTTACTTACTAACTTATTGACTTTTCGATAGAATTTTTATTATTTGAATTTGAATTTGAATTTTCTGACTTTTTTCTCTCATGCCTTTAATGACTTTCCAAAAGAATGAGATGCGCATGCATAGGAAAGGGAGTGTATTAATAATGAATGAACAAAAATAAAAATGTCAACTTGACACCACCCATGATTTTCCTTGAAGTAGTTGATGCATAATTGCAAGTACAATTATTCACCAAGGAAGCCAATGAGCCCCATCAAACTTGAGACTCCCCGTCTTAATCCTTCCCGAAATCCTCCTCTTTTCCTCCTTTACCACTTGTTCCTTCTCCTTCTCCTTCTCCTTTTGCTCCCTCTCCTTTTCCTTTTCCTTTTCTCTCTGAGCTGCTTGACGTGCTTCCAGAGCTCGAGAAGCCTGAGTTGCTTGAAGTTCTTTGTATTGGGAAAGAATCAAATTTTCTTTTTCCTTGGGTGTTTTTTCGGATGAATTCAAAGCATTTTGTGAATGGGGAGAATCCTTGGATGGAGGTGCAAGGGATGCTATATGTGAAAGCGCCCTTCGTTGCAACATTGCAACATTTGCATTACTCTCCACATGAAGTTTGGCCAAATGTGCCTTCATCCTTAGGAGTACAATGTCAATGGAGTCATCTGGGTCATTGGATGCCACCGTGGCAGCAGATGTAGCTTTAACAGACATGGAAGCAGACTTCTGTGGTGATGGGGAGGTAATAGAAGAGGTATCCACATCAGTGGCATCATCTTCAATAAAGCAGGGAAGATGATCCTTGGAAGTTGACCTGTCAATCAAACCTGCCGCACGTAGTTGGATATAGGTTCGTTGATCTAATGTGAGTCCGGACACATCCAACAGTTGTTCTTCAGATGATGACGATGATTTATCATCATCCTCACCATTGTTGTAGTTGGGACCAAGTTTGAATTGTTCAGGGGTAAAATCAGGAAGATCCGCCAGTAAATCATCGTCGTCATCATCATCTGTATCATTCTCGTCATCGGTTCCATCAACTTCCACCAAGAGAGATTGCAATCTATCAAAGAGTGGAGAGGAAGTTGTATCTTGCATTCTTTGATTTCCTTGTGTAACTTGTTTCATCTTCTCCGTGTTCAACCTCTCATCATTGTCATTGATTCTCTCCCTTTGATCAAGCTGCTTCATTTGTATGGCATTGTCCATCTCCTCCATCGATACATCCTCCTTCAAATCAACATCATTGTTACCAATGACACCATCGCCCCTAACGTCACCATCAACTCCATGCTCCTCCTCACCAACAAACACCTTAACCGGAGGCAAATAACCGCCCCAATCATCCTCCAAAATCTCCTTCTCACCCAGTTCCGGCAACCAACACCCATCCAAACCTTCGTATATTTCCTTGAGTGCCTTTTCTCTCACCTGACTCAATCCGCATGTGGCTGCACCGTGTTTATTTTCCTTGCTTTCCTTTTTGCTATCCTTTTTGGCATCTTTCTTACTTCCTGAACCCTCCTTTTTACTGCCCTCCTTGCCATCTTCACCGTCAAACTCACCAAATAAAAGATCATCCAAATAAAAATAACCACTCTTCTCCATCCATCTCCATAATCCAACGGTATTGGCCTCTTCGGGAACAGTGTCCAAATCATCCTCGTAAATTTCTTGCAATTCTTGAAGCTGCGAATGGAGTTTTCGAGTTTTGGTCCATTTGTGTGCTAATCGTGTCGATTCTAGTTTTTGGACTGTGGATGATAAGAGAGTGGCGAGAATCTGTCGATTGTTTGTTGTTTGGTTTTCTGATGTTACTGGTATTTGGTCATCGCCAGTAATCATTTGAGAGTGCAACGCTTTGACGAAATGAGGCGGACGCAATGGCCAAGGAAATGGATAGGGCATGGAATCCTTTTTCGAGGATGTGGATGATGGAGCTAGTATTGAAGTATATGGATGGTGTGGATCATGAGGGTGATGTGGGTGATAGTCGGGATGACGATGATGAAATTGAGCCACATGGGGGATTCTCGGAGGACCTCGTTTGGAGAGGTTGCCTGTTTGTGTGGTGGAGGCACCAGAGATGGATGTTGCAGATGTGGTGGTGGTGCCAGTTGCAGATGTAGCAGCAGTGTTTGACGTTGTTGCAGAAGCACCATCAGCAGCTGTAATAGATGCAACGGAAGTGTCCTTGGACTTTCTCTTTCGTTTTTTCCCTGCAGACTCCTCTTCCCCACCACCACTCCCTACTCCACCAGCACCAGCACCCACTGTAGAATCCTTTTCGACAACCTTCACTTCCTTCACATGCAAATGAGGCCTCAAAATCTCCTTAGCCACCGCCTCTGCCACTTCCGGAGATGATTTCCACGCCGCATTGGCAGCGGAAATGTTATCTTGGGCCAGTTGGGAGTAGGCTCGTGAGATGGCTTTGGACCATTGGGGTGGGGTCCATAGTCTTGCCTCTAGTGCACCTTGTGGCGTTTGTGCTGAGTTGGATGCATGCGATTTGTGTTTCTCCTTCTCCTTGTCATGTTTGTCCTGTTCGTGCATGCCATGGCTAGTAGGCTTCCATCCTGCACACTTAACAGTGACCTTCATGGAAACTACAGGAGTGGCATGAGGTCCACCATGAGTGGGAGCATCACCTGCAGAAGATGGAGAAGGTAGGGCACTGACATCTGGATTGACAC
>JALLOT010000509.1:0-11429 GCA_036939595.1 Thalassiosira livingstoniorum
GGGTAATTTTTCAATTATAACCAAGCAATAACTAACCAAATCCATTGTTTTCTAATCAATAAATGATACTATTCTCTCACAGTACTCATTAATTGCCATCACCTTTTTAGAGAGGTTTGAGTCTAGTCAAATGCTAAAAAAATTATTAAGTAGATTTGTTCAAGCTAAAAAATGCCGACAATATTGTTGTCATTAGCAATCTTATCCTCGCCTTTGACGAGTAGACGGTGTCTGTCAGGTTGACAGAAGATTCATTTACAAAAAATATCTCTGAGGCAGAGATACTGTCACAGTCTTGTGTTGATCTATCTGATCAACTGGTAGCAGATGAAAGATTTGGGAAGAGGAGGTGGGCTGATCCAGCGTTGTTGATAATAGTACATCTAATAGGAATGTTGACATGTACAAGCAATGGGAGGGGTGGAGGCTGAGTACAGTCAGAGATGTGATAAGGTCAAAGACTGATATCTCTAGCCATGGTGCTGTTTGTCTTTGACAGTATGTTGATAGGTCTATTGGGTGTTATTTCCTCTGTTGCTATGGTACTGTGCATGTGATAGTTGCAGGGATGATATTGTTGTCATTGTTCCCGGTATTGTAGAGAATGCTATTAAAAAGTTAGTCAAAAAGAGCAATGTGTGGTAAATCTTGCCCCCTTAAAAAATGTCATAGAATGTCATTAATCTATGTAGGTGAATTTCCTACGACCAAATCGTACTGCGTGCGCAGGGATTCGAATTGGTCGGAGTTTATTGTACATTTTACTTACTATGGTACTTGTACATACTCGTACTTCATACCACAATTTTACCATACACTCCTAGATAGGAGTACTAATACCTACTTACCTAAGTAAGGTAGCCGATCGACCTTGCCCCACTCCACCTCACCACCACCGCAATAATTCATCTTGACGCTCTCTCATGTCTCATGTTGTTGTACCTTACCTTATGTTGTATCATCAGGTTTAGTATGGTATCATCACCTTATCGTCACTCATTCCTCTAACCCTTGCTCTAAAACACAACTCATAGGTATAGTACCTAGGTAGTATCTAAGTACTTCGCACTCACGTAATTCATAAGTAAGTAAGTAATAGTAAGTGTAAGTGGTGTAAGTAAGACACTTCGCATAACGCCTCATGGTAGCAAAAGGTAGCAAACTAGTATCGTGCATTAGATTTCTCACAAATTAACCAGGGGAAGAACCTAAGTACTTATCATAACTTTTGATTATTGTTTTATTATTATATTATTATGACAACCACCCAACTTTCATTGTCCTGGCTCCAAGCCAACAACTCCGAGCAAAACCAACAGAATCAGCAGAGACACCGCCGCCGGCACCACACAGTCAATCCAACTCATTTCACCCCTTCCAACCTTGGCAACCCAAAAAGTAGCTACATCAAAGCAATGATTTCAAACCCAACTCCCATCAATGTTCCAAACATGGAATCAAACCCAACTCCTGACAACGTTCCAAACTCTTCCATGACTCGCGTGCCAAGCTCCATCGTACTGGCGGAGCCAATGGAAGAACCAGCACTCAATCGTCGGTCAAGTACTGATACAGATTCGTCCTGGGGTGTCGGAAAACAAGTTCTTCCCCGTTGCCTTCCGAGGGACAGCATTCGGAGCTCGGTGTCTGCCAAAAGGCGAAGCAGCATTGTATCGGAAATTAGCTTGGACGAAGAATTGGAAGAATTGAGCCTCGATCTACCAGAAAATACCCCGGAGCCAGAGGATGGGCGGGGACAACCAAGCCAGCACCACAAGGAAGAAAAGGACCAAACTAATGAAGATTCCAAGAGTAGCGACTTCAATCTCAGCGATGCCAGTCTCAACATCATCATCGATCTTAAACTCAAACTAGCCAACGAACAAGCTTCGAAAGACGACCTTCTTTTGAAATTGCGACGCATCCAACTGGAAAAAGAAGAATTAGAAAAAGAGTTGAAGGCTTCCAAGATGAAGATGCAAGAAGAGACCACGAAGAAACCTGATCCTTCTTCGCCAGCGAAGTCCCAGCGAAGAGCTTCGGCCTCTACTTTTCAGTCGTGCAAAGACGAAGACCTAACTACGGCATTGACGAACGAACAGAAGACTTTGACAACCGAAAATGAAAAACTGAAACGTGAAATGAATCACCTACGATCCTCATTCAGATCTTACGTGGAACAAAACGGCGGAGGGAAAATCGATGCTCTATCATCCAGACTTCTTTTCAACTCGGTAATGATCGGGAGTAATACCACGGGACAGTGCCCTAGGTTGCAACGATGCCCTTCCATGAAAGTGAGGAAGAGTCCAGAGATGGCCCCGAAGATTTTGAGGAAGAATTCGAGTTTTACTTCGGGAGGGAGAAGTCGTAGTGGCGAGGGACGGGTGTCATTCGACCAAATTCGTGTTTAGATTTTAAATGGGATGTCTATTCCCCGTATTTTTTGAAGCTGCGCTTAAATTTTGTTCTAGAGCTCGTAATCACTCATGATTTTTTTTTTTCAGAAAAACACAACGTTCCAACTTTTGAGCTAACGATTTGTAACAAATAGTTAAAACAGTATTGAATGGAAACAAATTAAAACCAGGCTGAATGTTATAAAGAAGAGAACGCATCACTTCAAAAAAAATGAGAAAATGTGTATCATTTCCAACAAAGATACTTGTCAACTCGATGTTGTCTCCTTTTTTGTAACTCCAATGGTGACTCAAGAAAAGAAAATGCATCTTATCATAAAATAAACATTTAGATTTTTAAAAGGTAAGGTAGTACCTGATTTCAAAATTAATAAATTGCTCTTTACAAGTGAAATGCCAAAAAAAATAAAAATATTCAAAACACAAACGATTCAAAAAATGTTTTCTACCAAAATATTATCCAGCTCCATTTGGCATAGTCATTATCTTTTTCTGTTTTTACTCATGACTTCAATGAACATTTGAACAGAATGCATAGAACTTGATCAATGGTGACTAACATTGTAAAAACAAAAGAATGGATCCAGTCACAACAATGAGTGCAGTAAATAGTTTATTCATTACTCTTGTTCAAGTGTAAGGTTGCCTTGAAATTAACAGAGAACCACACTTTAGAATCAAAATGTGTTTCCGTGGAATGGATTTCTCGTTAAGCATGCTGCTAATCACTCAAAAAGCAGAATAGAACAATGTAAAATATTGCTCTGATGAATATTTCTTATCAAATTTTGGAGATGATAGCACTCAGTCCATTTTTGAGTAATGCATGTTTGGCCATTATAACTTCCTTTCTTGCTTGTTTTCTTCAACTCTATCACACGTGCTCACAAAATAGTAACCACCAAAAAAGGTTATTTATGAAAAATTTTGTCACATATTACACTTTTTTCAACTTGATAATATTTTTCCTTTTTTGTCATTTTTAGACTCATTTTTGTTCAGAAACAAGTCTTTTTATTTAATTTAACAAATAGGTATGCAGATTATTACAATAGCTTTTACTTTGAGCAGTTTCTTTAATATTTTTGTTTTATTATATTTTACAAAGAATTTTACTGTGTATTGCACATACTGCAACAATACAATAATAGTGAACATTTTTACTGCAACTCAAACAGTTCAAAAATCTATGCCAGAAGCTTCTGGACATTATGTGGCAACCAAAACTAAATCTTTCATTAAACCACTATCAAACTTCTCAAACAATAGAGATGAAATGATAATAATTGCTGAAACCCTAGCACAGAATGCAGAGGTTAGAGCTCAGGTTCCACCTGGAACCTGGAGGACAGTCCACAGCACATACGTGGTCAGGGATGGTACTAGGGTACAATACCCGTACCAACGGCCAATGACAGCCTAGCTTTACTAGAGTAGTGTAACTCATTATTTTAGCCCTGTACTGATTAACAATGACATAGCCTTGAGTTCCCCTCTCCAGCTCTTCAGCATACATGGCTAAAACTATGAATAACCAATGCACCACCACCATGGAGAAAGCCTCGGAAGAAGCCATCTTGGCCCAGATGCCACATGGGGAGCTGTCTAGCTGTGGAAGCAAATCAAACTACCAAAAATTGGCCAAACTCAGACGCCAACTTTTCAAAATCTCGCCGCCGTTCACAGTCCCTACAATGGCAAGCAAAGGCACTTAGGATTGGGCATGGAAGTAGTGTTAGCAACATTATTCTTGTTAATACCATTGTAAATTGAGTCAAAATGGGCCAATTTTATTTGTCTGATGCTGATAATTCATGAGCACATTAGCATCAAAATTTTTTATACCTTTAATTTTTACTTGTGCCAAAAGGGCAAGTAATCCCTGTGGCACAGTGGCATAGCCTATGGAACTTGAAAGGTCTCCAGTTCAAATCTCTATGGAACATTCCTTGGTATCAACTTTTTGTGGCACATATTTAAATGTGCTGGATAGAAATAATTTTTAGCAAGTAATTTTTGCTATCTTTTTGTTTTTAATAGTTGCATTTTGCACATAATAAATGTACTAATATACTGGTTTTTTACAGTTAATTAATGTAACTTTATTTAAAAAATATAACATATTTCAATGAAATCATTTTTCTTCCAAATTTTTTACTGCCCACACATTGCAGCAAATGCGCACACATGTGCACATTATGACAAACAACAGCACACAACAAAAATTCATCATAAAAACAAACAAGAGCTCAAAACAAGCCACCCCCACAATAGCATCATGTCATCATCTTTTTTAAAAGCTGCCTCACTTTGCCAACTGCGGACTGAATGATCTTCACTTCTGCTGCCGCTGACTTCACCGCCATCACCAACGGATCTGCACCTCTCTACCGGTTTGTTGTTGCATCCGCCCCCATTGCTCACCGTTTTGTTTCTCCAATATCCTTAATTGTGTGAGGGTGGCTGTTTCAACCATCCAATCTCAATCCCCCCCACTCTAACTCCAAATCAAGCTAAAACCTATGTTGCCCACCGCCTCTTCTGACTTCTCTGCAATTGACAAACTGCACTGCATCCATGGAACGATTAGTAGTTGTTGCATCAGCCACAGTAGGACATTGTTTTGCTGCCTTTTTTATCACCAAAAAAGTGAATGAGAACATTCAAACTTTTAAAATCCAATTTCACACCAATTTCTCTCCTTCAAAAATATTTGCTGTTGTCCGCCACCTCTGCCAATTAGGCAGTTATCAAAAAGGGCTAGAATTTTGAAGATAAGGAGAAAATCATTGAAAAATGACTGGTTATATGATGTGATGTATTGTTGTGAAGACAATTTTGTCTATGATCATTTTGTCAAGAATTTTGTGATGGAGGTTAATTTAGGGTTGGATATTGGAAAGTACTGCAAAATTGTGGATATTAAGAGGATACACTCAACTGTATATGTTTTCTGGATATTGGTGGAAACTACACCAGAAAAATTTCTTGTCTTGCGAAGAGAATTATGGGGGGAACATTTTACAACCCATTTTAAATAAAACAGTTGTGTACTGCCTGTTATCAGATTTTTTCTAAATAATATGTTCATAATAAAAAATCACCAAGTTTCTTCATCATGAGCAATATCACACAGTGTAAATATATCTTGAACTACTGTGTTTTATTTGTCACCTTACTAGTCCTGGGCTTTGAGAAAACAAGCTTTACTTCATAGAACTTATACGATTTATTTTCAAAAAACAAAACAAAACTTACTCTTCAAAGTTACTGTTGTCATTCTTTTTCCCAGAAGGTCTTTTATCATACCCAAAAAAGGTGGCATTTATCTTAGAACCTGTATTGTTTTCCCTCCCAGAACTACTGTTGGAGCACCTGGCAGAATTCATTCCCAAAATTTGGTTATCTAATAATATTGACCTCATTTGTTTTGATCCAGTTTTTTTCAATTATACTATGAGATTCTCATTTGGGAAATTTTGTTTGTATTATTTTTATTTCCTTCTTGCACAAATTTTATGTTGCTGCTTAAACATGTAGAAAGCGTCTCAAAATAATAAGATTAATTTTCTGAAAAATAGCTTCAACATAGGGATTATTGCATGTTCCATTCCACTACAAAATTTTTAAGCTGCTGTAGGATATTGGTTTTGGAGGATCAGGAAAATTTGGCTGAAACTGTCAATCAAATGACAATAATGTGTTGAAGAGCCTGTAATGTAAATATTTTCTTTCATAACAAAAATCAACAAGCCCATTGCAATATCCAGGTACATACAGTTTTGGTAGATTTTAGTTTTGTGATGCTTCTACATGCACAATAACTGCCAAAGAACACACATGAAAGAAATTCAACTGAATACCACAAAGTTCATTGAAAAAATGTTCTGCAATACAATGACCATTTGCTGCTTGTGCCTGATCAAAATTAAATCCCCATTTTGAATTTCTGGCATCTTATTGCTAACTTGAAATAGTTGTCAAAATTAAAAAATGTGCCTATTTTAAGCCTGAATTTTTAAATTTCTCCAGTGTTTTAAAAATCAAAACACTATAGGACCATTAACACACAGCATCAATCAGAAGCACTCCCAAAATTTATTTGTAAAAAATGAACTAATTCAAAAACTATTGTCAAATAAAAAAATCCCAAAACCATTGAAACACTAAACATGTGCAAAAAACCTCCACTATGACCACTAAAATTAATGATCACTTTAAGAACTATGAAGAGAGAGAGACTAGATCAGTCTGGAAAAACTGCTGTAGAGCTGACATTTTTATTGATGTTCATGGCTCATTCAAGAAGATATATTGGTGGCTTGAGAATGATTCTTCCAGCTAGAGCTGCAGCTGTTAAAAAAAATAAAGTTAGTAATGATATGACATACTCTATTTTGATTCTTCTTAGCTGTGTCAAGGAAGTAATATGCCAGAGCCACATTACCCTGCAATCATAAATTCAGAAGTGTAACTATTTTGCAGTTCAAAATTTACGGTCTCAAAAAACAATGTCAAAAGTTTCAGTGGGGACAATCCATGGATCACTCTCAAGACATGCAGCAAGACTTCAGGTAAAGGAAGAAGAATATGAGCACTTAACAGTGCAGTCAAGCCCTAGGAGGTATCAAATCCAGCAGATTTTGTTGAGAACACAAGAATAATTGCTTGGTTGTGCAGCAAATAAAAGTTTGTACTTGATAGATGAAAGTCAGTAAAGCAGTTTGCAGTAGTTGGATGTTGTAATAGGGTGAATAATGGAATCAAACAAAATTACTACTGTTGGAATAAGTTTTAGGTATGCATTGTTTAGCTCCTTGTAGCAGATCATTTTCAGAGTAATCAATAGACAAGATTTTAATTGTTTGTGGTTATGGTAAGAGTGTCACTGCAATAGTCAAAGAAATAATTGATGAAAATAGTAGGTACAATGAGTATGGTAGTGTGAACCCATTTCTAATGTAAGACTTCTGATGAGATTTTTGGTTGGAAGGTTTTAAATTGTTGTTGACGATGACAAAACAATTGATCATATGAGCTGGTAACTTTTATCTTTTTTGCTGTAATAGCTATAATCTTGACTTACCCCCACAAAGGAATCTATTTTTGTACTTGTACCTGAAATTGAATTACTTATTATTGTGATTACTAAGATGTAATCTGCTTTCATTGTTATTTGTAAGATTAATAATAATACTTCCTTATCTGCTAGGAACATAACAACCTTCATCACTCCGTACTAATCTATCTATTTTAAGTAGTACATGTGGTACTTACCATGCTTAAAAAAGTAAAGTTCATGATGCCAATTAACACGTAATCACTTATTGCCACCATAGATTTTTAGTTTTTTACCTCAAATACTATCCCTTCCTGCAGTGAATTTATACTTCACACTATGATAAAAATCTATTTTTAACCAGCACCACCTCTAGTAATTTAAAGCCTTCAGTAAAATCATCATTACTTGGCAAATATTCAACCTTTCAACATGATATTTTTCCTCTGAAAGGAGAGAGACAGATCTTTAATTCTTTTGTATCTGCAGAAAATTGCCAGCTCCAATTGTGAAGCAAAACTTCAAATGATTTGGTTGATTTGGTATAACAATTACATCAACATTGGCTGTTAGTATTTTGCCCCATGTTGTGTGGTATCATTATTTTTGTTCTATGGTATATTATGGTTCCCAGTTCTGTCACCTGCCAGCAATCTTGTTTTATTAACTGTGATACTTAATAAAACATGAACTTATCTAGCACCCTTATCATTGCCCCTGGTTGCCCGGTAATGATGGTGATATCCACTTGGGACTTGGGCCTCATTTTTGTAGCAGAAAACAGTTGATACAATCATTACTGTTTTCATACACTACATTGATACAGTTGATATCATATCTGTAGACATATTTCTTACTTTTGCACCATTAATTCCAAAAAGACTAAGCCCAGTTTGGGTGGTCAATAATATGATATTTTTACAAAAAATGTTTTCATACACTATGATAGTTGACATTGAGCAAAGAGATAGAGTCTACATGTCTTGAAAATTTTGTTAGTATTGGGCATAGTCATTTTGATGGTGGCAATGAAGTTGTTTTTGGTGTCTTCCAATCCATATCTGTTCATTTGTCACTCTGTCAAAAATCATCAAAAAGTAAATCTAAACTTTTTTGTAGCCCAAAATAGGAGTTTTCAAAATCATGTAGAAAATGTTTTTAGATTAAATTAAAATTTCAACACTGAAAAGTGTTTTATGAGGCAAAGTTTTCTCAACTTTGCCTTTGTCAATGATTAAACTTTGATTTTAAAACTAATGTACAACTTTTTAAAGACTACACAATGATATGAGATCATTAGAAATAATAGACAAAATAAGATAGAGAGTGAGCAACTGGAGAACAATATTAATGAACTCTTGTTTCATTATGATTAAACTCAGACAACTTATACAATAAAAAGACTAGAGCAAGGAAAATGAATTGGGATTCATGATTCATTGTCATGCATAAAAGTAATTGTGAACACATCCAGGATCAAGTCACAAGCACAAAGAGATGAGTACTGATACCTCATTACAGATCGATGGTTTGTGTGGCTGAATAAATGGTAGAAATATTCAAATATTGCTAACATACTCATAGGAGGAATAAGGTATAAGGAATAAGGTCAATAAGAAATAATGTTTTTATTCTACACTTCTGAGAAACCAACAGACAGCACTTTGGCAACTAGACTAATCAGATGCAGTCAAAAAATTTAGAAGGAGCTTCTTCCTTGAGTCGTCAAACAGACAGAAGATGAGCAAAAGAAAAGGAATTACTGTTGATAAGTAAGCAGTCTAGAAATTGAGCATGTGACATCACAATGTATAAGATATATTATGATCATGTCCTCATCTGAACCAATGCCTTGCACACTTCCTGAATATTACAAAGCAGCAGTTGTGTTGTTTGATTGTGTTGTCCTCAATCCAAAAATATCTTGGGTGTTTTATTTTTCTATCTTGTAACAGACACAAATGTAAAGGTTGGTATTTTTATTTGTATTTATATTGAAGAAAAAGGAAACAGTCTCTTTTGACCCTTGGAACTTGAAGGCTGGACAAAGAATATAACACTATTCATTTGTAACCTTGGCTGCTGTGTCTAATTATCAAGTCAGAGAGTAAGAGTTTATTTGAGGTACAAGAGATACCCACAGACTAGGGTAAATCAATAAGAACATACATTGTCAACAGCAGTTTCTGCAATATCTGACAAAGTAGTCATTCTGTATGATATTAGTTCATAGAATAGTGTAAAATGAAACAATGACAGTGGCATCAAGGATCAACTAGGAGAACTGTACAAACAACATTGAGTAAAAAATCAGAGGCTTTGAACTTGAAATTACTTTGATGCTTACCTTTCATGGTATGTACCCAGTTGATAATATAGAACTTGAGATGAGTGTTACAAGAGCAAGCAGTGATGGTCCTGGTTTGAATGAAAAACAGTAAAAAGTAATCAAAACGTCCAACAAGAAACATTAACTGAGGTACTAACTGACAAATATTGGCACCTACCCAATATGGCTGCATCTCAAGTCATTCTGTTGCTAAAAAAAGGCAAGAATACTGTTCAATCAATGGTGGGACACGTATGGTAATAGCCAAAGACAAAAAAATGATAAGAGTAAGAGAGTGAACAAAAATGTAAAAGGTTTTTGAAAGGAAGAAAAAATGCCTCAGAAAGAATTTGAAAGGAAATAAACTAGCCTCAGACAGACTTTAACTCTCCCCAGCTTTTGTCAACCTCAATTAGCATGTTTCTCCCTTATCTCTTTCTGAATTTGATCTACAATTGTAATGATTCAAGATTGTTGAGTTTGGAAAAAGTGAAGATTGATAGAGATCCTAAAGTGGTGAGTGGTGACAGAACTCATAAAATGACATATTTTGGCTATCACTTACCTATTTGAATCCAACTCATCCTCTGTCCTTGTCATCAAGTTTTAAGGCTATGACAACATAGAAATATAGGGAAGGGGGGAAATGCCTTGTGAGTCATAAGGTAAAGGTAAGAATAAAATTTACAAACATAATCAAATATCAATGATCATAATCAAATAGAATGAACAAAAAAAAGCAACTCACTTTGGTTTAGATTATACCTGGTTGCGCTTTGAGCTTCCTCCACTTCTGCATTTTTACTAAGCAACATAATGTAATTGAAGATCCAAAGAGGGTGTTAGGTGTTAGTTGACATAGTGTCATGGGGGGCTATGCCAAAGATAAAACAGAAGGTGTTGTTCCAACTTCTCTCATTAATGTCAAAAACTTCTCTTGCAAACCCAAACAATGTTAGATCTGACATGAGTTAGAGAAGTTTTTTTGAAGGAGTAGATGATGGTGGTGACAATGTGAGGAAAAATTAAAGGCCTGAGAAGAAAACAAAGCTGTTGGATTGTCTTCGAAAAACCACTCACAACTCACTGCTATATCAACTACAACATGACACAATCAACCTTGTTATTTATGTCAAAGATTGCAAACTGTTCATATTTTGCTCTGGGAATGGAGAAGCTGCTGTCTGTTGATTGGATCTTGGCAGCAATACTTGTGTTTATTTTATCCAAATTAGATTTTTCTACTGGGAGGTGGTACTAAGTGGTCTTCCAATTCTGAAGAGGCATCACATCCAATTTGTGCACACTACTGTGCAACCTCCATATATCCAAATGCAATGGAATGCTTATCCCCACTCATTGCATGGGGGGTACATTTTTATCTCCACAATACCATTACATGGGGCCTTCACCATGCATCTGTGTTAAAAAAATCAGATCACCTTGGCATTTTTGCACCATTTCCTTCAAATCAATTTTGAGTTTATTGGATTGTGCAGGCAAAGGGTTCAAAAATTCAAGATCTAGTTTGTTTCTGAAAAGGTCCCTTTATCATTTTTTAAATGCTAATTTCAAGTCCCATGGAGGGACAAAATACAGGCCTCAGTGGTGCTATTTCCTA
>JALLOT010000510.1:0-14774 GCA_036939595.1 Thalassiosira livingstoniorum
GAAATTAACTGATTTTGAATTTAACTTTGAGTATCAGTATCTTAAACAACCACAACAACTTTCTTCTTGTGGTATAACATTATTTTTTTGTCATGTTTTACTTTATTTCTTTTGCTATTTCTCATATTTTTTGTATTTTTTAGTGACACTTTATTGATAAATAGAGATTGCATTGAGGATTTTTTTGTCCTTTCTAGATATTTTTGCATGTTTTTAAGTGTGTTTAATTGTGACAAAAAATAATGAAAAGGTGAATAGTACTACTTACCTAGGTAGTTATTCACACATAAAGACAAAATAAATTAGATATTGACTGATAATATTTTTATTTTAAGCATCACATAAAATTAATCCATAAACATTTCGTCCCCTTTGCGATCATCAATATTATTCTTTGTGAAAACGATTATTTCCCATATGCATTTGTGTTGAAGCTACAGAAAAAAAATTAATATTGATTTTGAGAGTAACAAGATGCGTATGTATGTGATATTTATATGTGAATTCCTTTTTTTCTTCGACTTGTACTGAAAACCTCTTTGATATGTGTATCTTTTTTTCCTGTCATCAGTCATCAGGCAGAAAATCATGTTTTGACACCAAGGATTTTGATTCTTGATGGATGATGAAGATGGTGGATCTTGATGGGAACATTCGAGGAGGCAGACAGACGCTGACAGACGTTATGTTCATGTTGAAGTGTCAACTTTGATCTCAATCCTATATAGGAATTAATATTCATGTCTTACAGAACAAACGCATGTAAATTTGTATTGATTTTGGCCGCAGTTCTCTTCAGATGTTTTTGCAGTTCCTCCTACGCTCTCTAAGTAAAATAATAATATTTTGTATGAGGTTTTTTAAATCCTCAATACGTAGCAAACTACTAATGAATGATTTAATTAGCCACTTAAATAAATCTAATATTTTGATGAACCATCAGAAGAAAACCCCAAGTAAAAAATCAGAGATATTTACCTCGAAAACTGGTGAAAACAAGGTGCACAATGAACTAAAAGAAGCCTACTTTTTCGGCTCATAAATAACAGGCTCATAAACAAAATACTGCAACAATCTGTAACGATATTATTTGTGTGAAATCTTCCAGAAACACTGCTGCTGCAATAAGTACGAACCTCGAATCCTCGATACCTACCTATCTCGTGGTGCTCCAAGAAAGTCTCTCAAGTGAAACAAAAGTAAAAAAGAGTGAAAGTCAGTGAAAATCGAAGTTCGAATTGTTCCAAGATGACCATCCCACGGAGATCCCCCTGCCGTCTTGCTGCATTACTCTGCATAATCGCACTCTCCTCCCTCCCGACACCCACCACCGCCATCGGCGGATGGGAAACAATCCACATCTTCTTCCGTCGCATCTCTGGCGAGCGGAGTCAAACTCAGCAACACCAACAAAACCTTTCAAATATGAGTGGTCCCAAGAAAATGATTACCCCCATGTCATCCTCGGATCAAGAGGATGGGGTGGAAATCAATCCAATTGGCGGAACCGGCGGAGGTCGAAGTGGGGGACGTCGAGGGGGCAACAAGGAGAGTCACGTGGGGGAAGTCACCATGACTTCCATGTCACGTCGCTCGAAGGTTGACGAGTGTTCGGATGGCGCGGATGCCGTTCCTTCTGTGGGTGGGGTTCGCGGAAGGCGGGGGTTTGGATTGGACGAGAAGGATTTGGCAACGATCACGTTCGTTGGACGATCTCCGTTTTTGTAGAGTCGCGGGAGCTGGGTGGCGTTTGAGTAGTCTGGATCATCGTTTCGTTTTATTTTGGCAATGTTATGAATGATGTTGTTGTTTCAAAATAGCTAGCTCAGGCGGGTGGCATGCTAGTTCGGTATCTTATTTGGCGTGCTTTCTTTCCACCAAGATGCGATGTTTGGAAGGCGGAATGATTCGAGGGAGTGATTAATAGTCCTCTACAGTCCAAGCTCAAGCGTCGAAATAGGATGTAGGATGGTAGGATGCTGTCTTTGACGAGCTGCTAGATCACTTCAGTCTGCCCATGGGATGGGTATGACAAATATCAGGAATGGATCCTGGTCAATTTTTTAATTGCGAGGGAGCAAGAAGATTATGCTATTGTAGTGCCGTTGAAACACATTGTAAATTAGACAGTCTCGTGTAAAATAGAATTCATTTTCAAACAAAACTTACTTTACAAAGAGAGCGATTTCACATCTACAAAAAGATACTCGGGGCATCGTTGCTCCATGATTCAACAACGAAATAAAACAAGAACTATTCGCAGTAGCAAACTTAATTGATCTGTTTCAAAAACCAGAAAAATGGAAATTTAGCAATATTGTATTGCGCCAGAAGCTTTTGAAAACTTGACCACAGTCAACATTTCTTCTTGTCGAATTTGATGCGAATTACACACTACTTTTATCATTGGATACACACAGATGAAACCTTTTGTAAATTTGTGGCATTTTTTCATCTAGTTCATTATTTGGTGCTTTGATAAATGGAGAGTATTTAGGTTATTTGGCTGGTGCATATTTGACCTGTTCCTAACTGATTTTTTATGAAATACTGGATGACATACTGTTTGGTCTAGAGTGTACTTTTACAAGTTTGGTCTTCCTTAAGAAAAGTCGACCTTGAAAGAATCAATGGCAATGCTGGGTAATGTCAATTGAAAGCTTGCTTAATCTTCTACCATGTATCATTTTTTCTTTCTAATAATCATTATGTATTACCACATTGGAGCCTAGTTTTCATCATGTGCTGACATCAGTAACCAATTCTATCATATTGAGTATAAAGGAGATGTTGTCTATCCTATGATGATGGATGAACATTGTCATGTTGTAGACATTGTGGTTGTACCTGTACACAGTAGACAGTATTCAGTGACTTGTTAATGTTCATTTGAGTTCATCCAACTCAGAGCATTCTTGCAGCCCCTGAAATTCCAATTTTGGTTGCTGCTGACTTTGGAGAGAACTCTCTGCAGGACACATCCTCATTTGGGCACATAAGGAGAGTTGTTTAGTTTTGTAGCAAGTGGCTTTGGCAAGACACAACACTTTACTATGGATGGATGTCTTAAGCTATCTACGACCTCAGTATGGAAGTGGTTGATTTGTCTCAACTGATTAAAAAGGTTTGAACCAAATCATGATTTTTGTGAGAATCAGTGGGTTGTTACCGCCTGAATTATACTTGAGAAAGCATTTGAAACACGTACAAGCTAGAATTAATTGATTGTGGTGAATGATTTGTTTGGGTTCTGATGTCTAGTGGCAGTCATCTACCAAGCCAAGCATTAGATGAGGTTCATCAAATGATGCTATTCCATTCTATTTGTAAAACAATTGGTTTGGAATCTCTTTTTGCATCATTAGCTCTCACTTGACTTCAACTTCAAATTATTCAAAGATTCTTTGTTGTCAACTTTGTATAAATGACAAATTCAAACCTTTCTTATATCTTTGATAACCCATTTTATTTTGTTGTATATTTTTCCTCTGAGAATAGGGGGTCCAGAAACCTCGGACCCAAAATTTGAAATTTCTTAAATTTCACCATTTCTGTGCTTTTTTGGGTCTAATGGGGTGTGACTAAGATATGTTCAACCTTTTTTAGTAGAAACCTATTTGAAGTGATCACTGTAGCCTATTTTTTGGGGGATGATATCTAATTGTTTTATATTATTTGTATCTTAATGACTTGATTAGCATTTTTAGTACCATGGCACAAGTGTGTGCAGGAAAAAATTGAACATAAAAGAAAAGGTAAAGGCAATGCCACTAAGACAATGCATGACCATTATTTCATCACTTTTCATCACTGGACACGAATGCAAATGGTTAATTTAAGATGTCTAGTGTATGCCATGCTGATTCCTCAAAGTAGAAATAACAGGTGTGTTATTTTAATAAAAGAACATGTGCTCACATCAGAGTAGGGCTGGAGAGCTGGGCTCTAGATCTAGAAGTAAGGAGTAGTAGTGTGTACCAAGCCCCATTGGGCCAGATGCTTTCTCAGTAAAAATCAGGGCCATTGTGGAGAAAACTCCAGAACATCATGCAATGGCACAAGAAAGAAAGAGAAAATCACAAATTTCAGTTGAGGGCTTTGTAAGGTCCAGTGACTTATCTGATGTTGAATACTTATCCATGCCTTCATAATGTATTTTCTACATTGCATGATAGAAAAAAGTTCTTGGAGTATCAAGTCTGTAGTGTCAAAAATCAGATTGATTGCAACAACCATTCACTATCACATTGACATTGCCATGCCAATGAAGCCTTCATTTGGGTTTGGATAGATTGAATTGATGAATCTGTGACATTTCATTTTGTGAGTAAATGGCATTTTTAACAATGAAAAGGACAAATATTATGAAATGTCAAAAAAGACATGGCAAGACAATGGATTTGACACCTGCTTCCTGGCATGGCCACTGTGGATCATCTCTGCAAAGGACCCCCAACTTTAGCAACACAGACATCTGATGCAGGCAACTGCAACAGAATTGTACCTGCTGATCAGAAATGGTTGCACCAAAACCTTGCAATCCATAATGACTTGGAAAAACCTTTGAAGGTTGAAATTATATATGTGATTAAAATGTTATTGCTCCTGTAAATGGTAGAGAAGAATGAACTTGCAAAAAGTAATGAAAGAAACAAAAATAGGAATGGCACTAGCCATATGATTTTTTATGTCTGCCAAATATGCATTACCCCTGTCAGTCCACAAGGGTGACCAGTCCAACAGCATTCTTCAAGATGAAAAATGTCAAATTGAATTACCACACAGATACCCATTCTCTTGTTGCACAGCCTCATCAATGCTAGTTTCTTGGCTGTATTATGGAGTGCACAATGTCCAGAAACAGAAACCATAGCCTAAGATCAACAACAAAATTCATTGGAGGGAATTTTTAGTTCTATGATAACCAATGTGCATTGCATGAATCCACTCACCACCAGTCAAAAAAAGAATCAATGTGCTGTCCCAGTAGGCATCAGTCATCTCTCCCCCATGTGCTGCTGTCAAAAACTGTTCTGAAATGTCAAATACTTTGAGAATTGTTGTCTGCAGCTGATACCCCCAACCTCCAGTTGAAAAAAAATGGTGACGGTCTGTTGAAGTTCATTATGATATCAAGGTATTGGAACTTTTACTGATGCCCTAATCACAAGAAAAAGCAAGTAGAAGAGACAATGGATTCTAGGGGCAAGTTGAAAGAAAGAAATCAATCTCCCACCTTCTGTCCTTGCTGTTGTAATTGTAAAAACTAACTTGTTAAACCTCAGTTTGGGTTATAGTCCTCAGCACGCAACAATGAGAACAAAATTCATGGTGCCCATAAGCCCATAGGCTCCCAATTGCTCTGAATTATGGATCCCAGATCTTGGACAAGATTGCAAGAATAGATTATTTAGTGAAAACCTGTGAAAGTGAGGAGAAAAGTGATTCCTTGAGAGACATAAGAATTATGGCCAAGTACTGGAGACAAACATATTTTTCCCCAGCAAAAAAAAAGTTGACTGCTTACCTGTTTTGTTACACTCTGATACCCATGTCCTTCTTTCTTCAGGGTTTTCATCTGTACATTCTGTAGGATTTCATTTTCCAACACTTGTCAGATCCTAACCTCCATAACTGGTTCAAATCAATATTCAAGCACAAGGATCTTTTACTAATTTAGTCACTATGTTGATAAAGGCTGCAAGACCAGTTGCAGCATGATCCCTGGGTGCATATAATGTCATAGTTGTTTGTACACAAATAATGTTTTATGGAAATTGTGCATCCTTGAATTGGTAAGAACCAACAGTAAGTATGTCAACAAATGAAGAGATCTCACCAAAATGTGGTAATAAGCATAGTAAACTCACATGTAGATTTGAATGGTCAAGTTCTTCCTCTAACATGTGGATTACCTGTGATTTCACGGGGGGGGGGTATTTGTTAGAAACAGCTGGTTTAAGATTGGATTCAAAGCCTAAAAATTCACAATCATTCCCCTGTGAGAGTCAGAAGCTGAAAATAATGGTCTCACCTGGATTGATTTTGGGCCCTGCTTGGTGGAAGTTTGGACAAATCTTGACAATATGCATGTTCCAGTGAGCAAATCAAGGAGGATAAGAAAAATTGTTAGACAAGCAAGTGTGGACAAGTGGGAATTTGCAACAAAGAGAGGGGATTAAACTTCAACTACTTACCTTTCTGATGTTTCCGATGCAGACAGCACAAGATCAGCTCACACAGGCTCCCAAAACATTACAACATGCATGTTATCTATTGGGTCTAATATATTGGGGTTCTTGGCTGTATTAGGTTGAGGTTACTTTTGTCATCAAAAGTGTTGCATCTGAGTTTGGCATCATTGTTGGTGACATTGGCATTTGGCAGTGGTGTGCCAAAATTCTGAGCTTTTGAAAAAAATCTTAGCCCATATACCACATCTACACTTCAAATTAAAACAATTCATAAAGCCACAGTTGCCTAATGCATAGTTTTAATTTGAATACTATTGGCCCAGTAATTATTGAGCTTCTGCAACAAAAGTGCTGCTTGCAGTGAGCAAATTTGAAAACAATAAATGTGGATGGGGACCATTTTTGGAGACAGTTGAAGCTTGTTCAAGGAAGCTCAGAACCAAAATTGGAAATAGTGCCCAAAAAACTGAGTCCCATGAAAATTATTTTTTGGTAAAGTTATTCATAGTTTCTTGACCCCCTACTGACAAGGTTTTTCATGGTTCAAACCCATTAGCAGTTACATTCATCACAGCCAAAACACTGGAACTTTTGTCTAGGAATGGAAGGGCTTGTAAACACTTCACAATTCATCTCTTTTTTACAAAATTTTTACAAAAAGTCAATTAAGAATTGCACAAAAAATATGAATGGAGTTGTTCAGGTGCAATTTAGGAGAGTCATTCCATTTAGACCCGTCCAAATGGACCAACTAAATGTACTTTAAAATCTCTGTTTTATTATGAATGGAGTTGTTTATAATAATACATCTTGTTTGACAGTTTTTATTTGAACTCATTTTGTATTATATTTTACATGGATGGTGATGCTTGTCAAAGAATTAGATTCAGTACTATGTAGTGCAACTTTGTATTCATGTTTTGCCTTCTTAACAAGATTCAGGAAAACATGAAGATGAAGCACAATCCAAAAACATGAATAATGAGACCAAGTTCTGGGCTTCATGATTGGTGGACAATGCAATTTGTTTAAAACAGTTTACTGAAATAAATAATAAATAATGCTAAAGAGCCCATGGTCAGGGTAAACCTTACGTAGCTATTGTATGTCCCTTAGTGGGACTGACTATGCTAACTGGGACTGAGTCCACCCAGGTGGGATCTGCACACCCTTGCAGTGAGCATGGAATGCACACTAAGGGCATGAAAGTAAGTTTTAAACTGTTGTGCAGGGTCTGGGGTCTGGTCTTTTGCCTGCCATCAGGGGTCTCATGTGTTCATGATGTATGGGGGGATGATGCTTAGAATAATAATCCCCCCAGTTATACTTATCACAGCCCAATAAATTTTGAATTGTTCTTGGGTTTCCTGACACCAAAGCCAATGGAATTGCATGTCCATGTCCTTGGTTCTTTTAGGCACAATTGTTTTGGTGACTACCCCCTCTGCAGTGGAGTTGTCAACCTGGATCTTTGATGATTTTGTGGTCATCCCATTTCCTGTAGCATATTATGTATGATTACCATTTTTTGTGCTGTCATAAAAGAGCAGCAAGTTCAGCTTTGGCTGCTGAGGCCATAACAAACTTGATGATTTGCGCCAGTGGGACAACGGCACCATTAAAAGGTGGGTGCGGAACATCTTCCAAGAGGAAGATATGTGCTCCGGCGCGGCTGTGGGCCTTGCTCTTGTTAAGGTAGCCAGCATCCAAGTGGGCTGCCAACTGCATCCTGCTTCATTGGAACACAATCCCATCATTAGGATACGTTGCAACATAGTCGAGGTGCCATTGGCATGTGTCACGTGTTTCTTCAGTGGGTGCAGCTTGTTGGGTGCCCAAGGTTCCAAGGGCCACCAGTAATTTGTTGTAGATGGCTCTCCCAACATACTGGAGAGCCCCAACCAGAGACTGAACCCATTTCTTGCCTTCAGGGTCCAGAGGGGGTGAGGTAGATTTTGGATGGAGCATACTGAACTTTGGCCCCATAATTTGGTCGTGTTGCCTTGTGTGGTGCAAGTTGTGGCTTGCGTGGTGGGGAGTGGTTGTATCGCTTGAGTACATCTGCAATGTATCCTTCCATCATCAGTCTGACCCAACCTGCCTTGTAGTTCCATTCCAGGTCCATACCCAACAAGAACTTGTTGCCTGCCCAATTAGTAGTGACCTTGTAGAGTTCTTCAAAGGTCTTGAGTAAGTGCAAAGCATGCTGTTTGCCAACGTATTCTATCCCAAAATTGCTCACTACTAACACAAATTGGATGGGTCTCGAGTTGTGTTTCGATAATCCAGGTGTTGTGAGGGCTGGATAGTAACTGCTGCCTGGAGGTGCTTAGAGAGGAGGTCATGGGCTAGTTTGCTGGCTTGTGGTAGGCCGTAAATGCCCTTGACAATACTTATATAAATCCAACCATCATGGGCTAATGGGGCAAGATTGTAGGCATCGATGAATTCTTGAGGTATATCTTCGATGCGGATACGGAGGTATTCTGGATCTGGGAGGGGTGTTTCAAGGTAAAAATTACTTATATCAAAAGCTGCAAATTGTGCTCCTTGCCGGGAGATGGTGCTGTTAAGCAATACTTTAGATGTGTCAAGTTCGCCGGTTGGGGTGCTAACTTTGCCGTCGTAGTTGATTTTATTGCCACCAACAGTGATGCATGTTCTATTCGGATCATCCTTGCTTTTCCGAATCTCACTAACTATTCTTGCGTACGTCACATCTTTGATTTTGACTTTAGGGACATCCTTGAAATAGATAAATTCAAATGCATCTTTTCCTTTGATGATACCGGGCAATCCTTGACTGAGACAGACCATTTCTTCAGAGAATGATGGGCCCCATATTTTAGCTAATTGGGGATTCTTCATCAGCTGGCAGTACTTGAGCATTTGGCCTGTTGTCTCATCCATTACTGCATTGCCTGTGGCCCATTCGGTGAGGAACGCTAAAGAATACAAGCAAGCAGCTGCCAAGGAAGGTGAGACAGTGTTTGACATTTGTTGTGTACATGTACGGGTTGCAATTGGTTCATCTTCCGTGTCATCCTGTGTCTGAGTAATAATAGGTGGCTGCTGGCGAGGTGATCAGCGAGGTGGTGAAGGCTGTTTGGTGATGGGTATTGGTTCTGGGCTTGGTTGTTCCACCCTTGGAGGATCAGGTACCGGTGACGCCAACGCCACCCTTGGAGGTGCTGGAGGTTCTTGAACTTGGGGTGACTGCATCCTTGGAGCTGGTGCAGTAGGTGCTGGAGGTTCTTGAACATGGGATGACTGCACCCTTTGAGCTGGTGCAGGTTCTGCCTCCTCTGGGTCCTGTGGTTGCAACTTGGCTTTCCATTACACAAATATGTCTTGCATGCATAGGATGGCTTGAACTTGGTTGTCTGTGACATGGAGATCTCCGCCAGTAAGTATGGAATTCATTTTGTTCAACATGTGTATGATTTTATCATTTATTGTTAGTTGTGGATGGTTGAGTTTTGCATGACAAAACTCTACTGTATCAGAAACTTGGATGGCTTTTGTGGCTTGTGTTACCACTGTCCAGCAGCAATAATGGTCCGGGGCTGGGCCAAGGTAGAAGCCTTCCACTGCATGATATCCCCAGGATTCCCGTTGGGTTGGTTTTACATGAATGAGGACCTTGCATCTGAGAGGAGCAAGCAGTGTTGCATCAAAGTTAAAGTTGCCGTTAAAGTAGGCATAGGCAGAGATGT
This sequence comes from Thalassiosira livingstoniorum, assembly GCA_036939595.1. Lineage (NCBI taxonomy): Eukaryota > Bacillariophyta > Thalassiosirophyceae > Thalassiosirales > Thalassiosiraceae > Thalassiosira > Thalassiosira livingstoniorum. The sequence continues at coordinate 9,911 of JALLOT010000510.1, forward strand.
TAGGATTAATATTGGATTGCCTCAGGAGGTTCAAGGTAAGTTCCATCTGCGGGAGGAGGTGATCCCACAGATACCACAGGAAATCAGTGTCAAGGCCGGCAAGAATGGCAAGGAAGTGTTCTTTCATTGTTCTGATGGCTCGTTCTGCAATGTTACGTTGATGGACATCCGGAGGTACTAGTTGGTATGTTGCACCAGAGTCATTAATTGCATGTCTTAATGCTTCCGAGGATACATTGTCCAAGATGTGGACGTCGACCTTATGACTGTTGCGTTTGATTCTTTTGATGATTGTGTTGTACGCTTTAACCAGCTCACCATCTGTTCTGTTTTTGAATGCTTGTGTCAGAATGACATTAGAATTGGTGTGATAATACGTCATAATGTACGCATTACCCGAGTGAGCCTTGATTAGAAATTGGCCAGTTTGGTCGGAATAAGCCTTGCTTGCATGTTCAATGGTGATATATGCTTCATTTGTTGGTGCTGCTGTTGGTTGGTCCATTNAAGTTGTTTGGGTTGGTTGTTTGGTTGGAGTGAGTGAGGCCTGACAGGGCTGTTTAGGTTTTGGTTTCATGGATCTAATGTTCTGTCTTGTTTGGTTGATGTGGCCTTTAGTGGTCTCCTCTGTGACGGGGCAGTACTTCTTAGCGGCTTCATAGGTTAACCCAGGCCATGTGATGTAGTTACCCTTTTTAATTGCCTCTAGCCATGTAGATTTGATGGGGTATCCTGCTGCAGCATGTAGATACTTAATTTTTATCTTCAACAGTAGGTAAATCATGCACATTAAGTGCCTGAAGTACAAACGGTTCTTTGTGTTTTGTTTCATCCAGGAGTGGTTGTTGTTGACATGGTTGGCAAAGTGGTATTGTCCATAATTTGGATGCTTTATTGTGTTGTCCCTGGGTGATTGTCTCACCTGTTTTATTTTTAATAGTGACATCATTTTTTGTAAAAGTACACACACAGTCTTGATCACAGAATGGTGCTATTCCAACTAGTGAGTGTTTGAAGCGGTGCATGACGTATGCTTCATGTGGGATGGGTACACCTGGTACCTGGCACATGGTGGTTGAGATGTTAGGTTGGCCATCTGCTGTGCCAACAGAGATTGGTTCTGTTGTTTGATGTACATTGGTTTTGGGGGCCGCAGTTGTGACAAAGATACCGGATGCACCGGAGTCCAGAAAACCTTTGTTGTGGTTAAGTTGTGAATACTTTGGGGGGGGGGCTACTCGCTGACTCTACTGAGTTACATTTCGTTTCGGTAAGATCATTCACTAATTTGATATTAGATGTTATGTCCTCCTCCACTATCGCCCCACACCATCACGCCCAGTATCCTTTGAGTTCAATATCTGCCGGCATCCAGTCTCCAGTCTTTGTTGCTAGTGTTTCCCCCATTATGTTGTTTTGTGTTGTGGTATCTTTATGACCTTCCTTCTTTTTGGTACAGGTCTTACTGTTGTGTCCAACGTGGCCCTTGTGTTGTGAGTGTGACAGTAGCTGTCCTTCTCACATTTCCAAAAGTAGAGCTGCTTTTCCTTGCCATTGATGGTAACTGTGGGGCAGTTAGATGGTGCTGGAATTCCCGATTTATTAGCTGCAAGCATGGTTGTCAGTTGTTTGTTTTGTTGGGTTAAGTCCGCCACAGTTTTGGTGAGTTTTTTACTGTTGTCAAGCAATGTTTGGAGAGAAAGCATATTGTTGTTTACCTGGCATGTTGCAGCTGTTGTGGCTGTTTGGGCCATATTATCGAGGGTCCATTCCATTTCCTGCAGGAACTCCCGAGGTGGATCCGCTGATGCTGCTAGGACCACACTTCCCCCGGTTGCTACCAATGCCACTGCTTTATGGGCCATCATGGCTTTGCCCTTGATGTGATGTTCGCATTGGTAATTTTTGTGTGCATCCTTAAAATGAGGTTTCCAATTTTGCCATTTTTGTCAGCCGCCGGCTTGCGTTCCCATGCACATAAATTGTCCTTGTAGAGGCCACACCAATACATAGCATTGGTTGCAATTGCCATGACGGTTGAGTCCAACATTACCACGCCCAACTCTGTTGCTCTGAATTGCGCTTTTTCCAATTTGTTGATATACGCCGCCATTCTAAGGTTGACGTCAAAGTAGTATTGCATTTCATTCTGAAGCGCTACCACATCAATGGCATGCATTTCACCGTAGTTATCTTTTAAATGGAGAATAAGATCATAGGAGGATACGTTCACAAATTGGTAGTTTGGGTCTTTAATTTCCTTGATGTAGGTCTCATCAACAACAGAGATGATAAATTTCTTAGCTCCCAATTCTGCTGCAAAGTAAGTTTCATACTCCTTAATTCTCATGTTGTGGATGGCCTCTCTTTCTTTGCACTCTCTTTTGGTGGCAAAGGCGCCGATGGTGTTATCATAAGGGGGAGGACGGACAGGACGTTGGAAACGATGGCCTACATTGTTATTGTATTCATCATACTAGTCCATGAGGAGGCCCAGCAGTCCATGCTGGCCTCCCCCCAAATGTTGAAGGTACATCCAACAATAGCTTGCAGATGCGCTTCTCCAATGCCTCCACGTCTGACACCGTGGGTTTGCTGAGGATTGGAGGGTATGCCACCCAGGCTCCCTCAAAAAGGGTAGTGACCTGTTCAGGGGTCATGGTAAGTGTTTTGTTTTGGTGGTGTTGGTGCTAGGTGCCTGGTGGTGTAAGGTAATGTGTTAATTTTTCGTAATAGCTACATATGCTAAAGAGCCCATGGTCAGGGTAAAACTTATGTAGCTATTTTATGCCCTTAGTGGGACTGACTACGCTAACTGGGACTGAGCCCAGGTGGGATCTGCAAATGCTACTTGTGGATGTTGAGTATTATCTTTGGTTTTGAAACCACTGACAAGAGCAGTTGAGTGTTGTTCTGTGCCTTTTTCTACAAAATGGTGTTTTGAAATTATTTTTAGACAATGAAGTATCCAAGGGAATTGTGATGTTGGAGGCATTTTAGGCATTGTCAGAACTGGTTTGAAAAATATGTGTGTCAAGCATGGGAGGTAGATTATTGTCTTTTCACAACCCTGATACAATGCATGAGGCGTAATCTGTTGTGATGACATAATAAAAAAGATATCTACCTTGTATATGCATGGACCAGAAGTAGCAAGTGAAATAGGATTTTTTGTAGCTAGAGGTGACATTGCAGCTGCATCTTGTGTTGGATTGGCACAAGGTATGGTAGACTGCTCCGTAAATTGGTTGCTGCTAAAGTAGTTGTAGAAAATGGTTGTTGGGTTGGGGAGGGACTAGGTGGTAGCATAAAATCATCTGCAGCATGATTAGGAAGAGGTTTTGGTACCTGGTCTGCATGTGCAGTAGGGTGTATGTCTTGTGTATTTGGGGATACAGTAGTATGTGTTGTATGTTGGATATGTGATGCAATAGCAACAGTAGCAGTATGGTGGCATAATTGGTGGTGGCAGTTGCATCAGGCAATGTCAGGGAACAAAGCAGCTGCATCAGAGGCTGATAATGTTGGCCATACATTTCAATGTGTAAGCTTCTGCTCTACATTTTAAATTTGTGGTTTAGTTTTTCCCATGGTGTTTGAGAACCAAATAATTGCACTAGTTATGTTGTGGTAAACATTAACTATCAGAGTTTTAGCAGTTGTGTTTTGTCAAAATTGACAATGAGATAAGTCAGGGTATCAGATAGACAAAGTTGAGGTTCAAATGAAACTGTTTTTCACTGGAAGTAACAAAATGACCACAAAAAATAGTTTAATTGCATGCAAAATTACCCATTCTGTGCAAGTTTTTTGTAAAATATTTGCAGTGTATTTTTGGGTGCGATTTGCGATGTCTGGCTGTGCTGATGGCTGATGGCCAAATAAAAACATCCTGATCAATTTGTCTAAATTTGACAAAATTTAGTTTTAAAATTAAGAATTTCATATTGATGAGCAATTCATGCAACCATTCATTTTAGTACTAAAAAAATCAATTTGGCATTTTGAAGTGATGTCAGGTTCTTTTTTTCCTTAACATTGCTGAGTCTTGCACTTATGAAATCCATGTAAGCTCTGATTCTTACACTCATTGTTCAGTCAATATTCAATGAATTAAAGCAAACAAAAATTTATCGCTATATACATATTGATTAGATTGAGAATGCCAAATTGTATTTTAGGTGCACGTAGAATACTGAGTTATTATGGCTGGAAGAGGAAGTGTTTTGCTACTGCTAGAATCAAATAATATTTTAGCCCTGGGTCACAATCAGTGCCAAATGAGAATACAATTGCTAACACTTCCATGCAAAAAGTAGTATCTATGAATAAAAATTGTCCTTAACAGTGACATATGTATGGCATTACCAAAATTGCAAAAATTTTGTCAAGATCATATATTAACAATGATAAAAACTGTCAAGACCTTAGTTCATTTCCATTTATTAGAAAATAATGGAAACACCATGTAATAGTGTTTTTATTTTTTGAAAAGACAATTTTGTGAAATTTATGTCAACACCATCTGTAAAAGTTGAAAAATGTGAAGGTCGTGGACAATATTTGGTAGTTAGACATAATGGATACATCCTGGAAACAACTTTTTTATTTTTAATCATTTCAGATTTGAAAAATGTGATCTGGAGAAAATGGCATGACCATATTTTTAGGCCATCAAGACCATGGTCTTAGATCAAGTTCTTAGCATATGGTCATAAAATTACTGATATGACCATAATTCCATGTTTATGGGCAAATTTTCAAGATCACGCATCTATTTTTTACAGAATTAAGTCAATCACTGAAATATCAGTTTCTAAAATACCTCTAATTTTCAGTTAAAAACAGTTACCCACTTCCTAAA